>JAASFH010000302.1:0-23253 GCA_023333695.1 Globisporangium yorkense
CCCCCCCCCCCCCCCCCGCTTCGACATCAACATGAGCGACAAGAAGGCGCTCGAGTCGCTGCACTTCGAGGAGCTTGCGCTGCTCAACGAGCGCAAGGAGGCGCTGAAGAAGGACCACGAGGCCTACGTGGCCGCGCACCCGGAGATCAAGTCGCTGCTCAGCGCCTTCATGGCCGCGCTGCTGCTCGAGAAGCCCGACGACGTGCTCGCGTTCGCGCAGCGCCACTTCGCCGCGTACAAGCCGCAGTTCGCGGACGTGAGAACCCGTCAAAGCTACTTTTGCTGTGTGTGAGGAGAATGGCGCTGACTAGAGGGAATGTGCGTGCAGCTCGAGCCGCTCGTGATCGCTGGCCCGTCGGGCGTCGGCAAGGGCACGCTCATCAACCGCCTGCTGGCGCAGTTCCCGGCGCTCTTCGGCTTCTCCGTGAGCCACACGACGCGCGGGCCGCGCGAGGGCGAGGTGGACGGCGTCGCGTACCACTTCAAGCCCAAGGAGCAGGTGCAGCAGGAGATCGACGCCGGGCTCTTCCTCGAGCACGCGAACGTGCACGGCAACATCTACGGCACAAGCAAGCGCGCAGTCAAGAGCGTGCAGGAGCAGAACAAGATCTGCATCCTCGACATCGACATCCAGGGTGTGCAGCAGGTCAAGAGCTCGGGCATGCGCGCCAAGTTCCTCTTCATCTCGCCGCCGTCGGTCGTGGAGCTCGAGAAGCGCCTGCGCGGCCGCGCGACCGAGACCGAGGAGAAGATCCAGCTGCGCATCCAGAATGCCGCGGGCGAGCTCGCGTTCAGCCAGACGCCGGGCGTGTTCGACGCCACGATCGTGAACGAGGACCTGGATGAGAGCTTTGCCGCGCTGCTCACCCAGCTCCGCGCGTGGTACCCGACCGTGGACTTCTCGTGATGCGTCAGATGGGGACGATGCGAGAGATTGTAGCGAGCATAGATGGATGGAGGAATGATGGTGATGACGAACGGATGACGAACGGCGCGGAACAAGGCTGCGTTTCACGGTGAGCGTGTGGTGAGTGTGATTCGCTGTTAGCTGATGCGGTACTCGACCTCCAGCACGAGATCCGAGTCGACGGTGTTGTGCAGGCGTCCGCCTCGCGAGGGCGGCGACCCGCGTGATGGGGTATGCGCTTCGGCGTTCGTCGCCCCAGGGACGAGAGTGGGGGCGGCCAAGCGCGTCGCTTGAATCTTCTGGTGCATCGGAGCGGCGCGAGCTCCGAGCGAGCACGCCAGCCGCAGCTCGTGCATCCAGATCTTCTTCTCCGTCGCGCTCTCCGCCGTCAAGAGCAGCCGCGTGGTGGAGTCGACGGCGAGCGCGAAGCTCATGCGCAGAGCAGCTTTCTCGCTCTCAGGCGCGGACGCGACAGGCACGTCCACCACCGAACTCCCAACTGCCTGCTCGTCGAGACGGTGCGTACATGACGCTGACGCGCAGTTGGCTCGCACCAGCGCGACGTCCACGTCTTCAGCGAACTCGAGAAGGACGTTGTCGACGAGCGCAAAGTACCGTCGCCTTCGACCTCGAGGAAGCCGAGAAGGCAGCGCTGCGTCACTCGGGCCGAGAAGCACCGCGACGCAGAGGAACCCCTGCTTGCGCACCGGAGCCTGCTCTCCGACCTGGTTGAGCGACGACAGCTGCGCGTTCGTGACCGGCACGAGAGGCGTTGTCTTCGTCGCCCCTGTTGCCTTCAGATGCCTCGACAAGATCCTGAACGGCGTCCAGGACTTGGGTGACAAGACCTCCGAAGCTCGTCGCGCTGGAGGATCGTGCTCAAGTGGCGCTGTCGGCTGCTGACGAGGGGACGGCGAGAGGGCCAGGTACTGTCCGAGCGCGTTCGCCTTCGTGAGCGAGGGTGCGAGCTTGAGCGTCCGCATCGGAGCGTCGACAGCAGTCATCTGAGCGCGCAGGAACTCCCGCAGGTCGATCTCCAAGTCCAAGCCGACGTCGCTATCAGTGGCATCGAAAGCTGGCGTGTACGTGCGCGGAGATCGCGGCGTCTTGGGGCAAAGGAGTGACTCAGTGATTGGTCCGCGACTGCCCGGCTGTGAACTGCTTGAGGGTGGCGTTGGTGCTCGAGGGTCGTGGAAGACTGGCACCTTGACTTTCAAGTGGACATGGTTCGCAGAGTCGCCGAGTTGGTTCGCCGTCGCTGACGCTGGTGTGCTGTGAGATGGTGTCACTGCCTCAAGCTGCATGCACTCGTCCGCCTTCGGAGATGCGAGAGGATCGTTCAGCGCACCAGGACGCAACACATCCGTCCTCAGATCACTTCGTCTCCGACATCGCAACTCCGCGTTGTCTGGGAAGGATCCCACCAGAGTAGCGTTGGGAAGCCCGTGGTCCAGCTCGTAGTGCTCGAATGCGTGCTGCCGCCGATACGCTGCGTCTGCGTCGTTGTCTCCGCCTCGCCATGCTCGCGCGTATCCGCGAACGGAGGAGGACCGAAACTCGTCTTCGGCCTGCTGCTCTTCCAGCTGCTTGGCGCGCTCGTGATCGGCGTGAAGCTCGACCAAGTCGACCGGCCGCGACATCAGCAGCCGCGAGAACGGGATCGAGGGATCGCTGGAACCAGTGACGCCATCGCTCGTCGCTCGTGATGAGCTCGCTGGTGCGCGCGGAACGACTTTGAACGGCGAGTGCAGGTTCACTGATGGGAGGAACGTCGGATTTGGCAGCGCCCCCATCTGCGCGGCGCGCTTCTCGTTCAGGAGCGTCACGACCGCGCGCTTCGCCATCGCGAACTGTGCGGTGTAGAACGCGCTCATCTGGTCCTTCACCCTCTCGAGCGCAGCGAGCTGCGTCCTTGGAACGATCGCGCGGAGCTTGTCAATCGAGATCGTCGAGATCGTCACGGACGCCGACACCGCCTGCAGCGTGAACGGGAACGCGTCGCCATCGAACCAGAACACGTGCCCATCCGAGACGTCCGCAACGGTGACCATCACGCGCATCGTCGCGCTCTCTGCAGGCTTGGTGGGCACGGGGTGCTTGATCCGCCGAGCGTTCGACGAAGCACCGTTCGTCGTGTCTGCTGGTAGCGAAGTCTTCTCGTCCGGCTGTTGGATGTCCAGCACCACGCGCTGGCGGATCGAGCACACACCCTCCTTGATCAGATACAACTCGCCCGTGCTAGCGACCGCCGACAGCGGCTGCGCTTGCTCAAAGATGTCTGACGCGTGCACACCAAGCAAAACAACGGTCGTCAGTAAAGCTCATCCAACGCCAGAGGCACCGCCGCCACGAAGGACGTACTGGAGCTGCGCGTGAACGTCTGGAACGACAGCGTGGTGTACAGGTACGCGATCTTCTCGAGCTCGAGCCGCGCGAAGAACGGCACGCGCGTGCGCACGTACTCGATGCTGCTCCGGATCGCTGCGAGGTGCGGCCAGTGCTTGAGAAACACGGTCGCAGGGAACGAGAGCAGGCGACTCCGCTCGAGCGTCACTGCCACGATGCTGCGTGTGAACTCCGGCACGAGGATCTCGAACTCGCCGAAGCCGTCGCCCGGGAGGACGTCACGCAGGACGTTCTCCACACCAGACGACCCAGAGCCTGCTGACGCCGCCGACGAGCTGCTGCTGGCGGTCAGTCCGACTCGGCCGTTCAGCAACACATAGTAGCGAGGCTCGCTGTGCTGCGCACCGTTCTCCCTGTAGGTGTCCAAGCCGCGCTCGAGCGCCTCAAAGCGCGCAGACATGCAGAGTTCGCGCTTGCACGCGTCCGGCAGCTCGCGCAGCACCGGGATCTCTGCGATCGTTCGCATCGTGAGCAGACAGCGCTGGTTGAGGATGTTTCGGAACAGGTCGAAGAGCTTCGAGGGCTTCGCGTCTCCTCCGCCGCCGCCGACCGACGCTCGCGTGACCTTGCGCTCTGCGCTCTGCCACTTCTGCTTGGCTAGCTTGGAGCGCACACGCAGCTCGTTCTCGATCTCGTCGTCGGTCTTCGAGCTGACCAAGTGGAAGGTCCGTCGGTCGAGCAGCACCAAGTGGGCACCGCTCGACGGTGGCGTCAGAGCTGCTGTCCCCGCGGCAGTCGGTGGCGCGCTGACTTCGACAAACACATCGTGGGCGCTGCGGAAGATGCCGTGCGGTGCGAGGATCTCGTCGCCGTAGACCTCTCCCGGCCCGAGTGTGCAGAGGAAGAGCGAGTCTGCGGCGCCGTCGTGGCCGACGCCAGCAGCAGCAGCAGTCCCCACGACGCGCTGGGCGTCGACCTTCTGCTGGATCTTCATCTTCGCCGCAGCGGAGTGGAGCAGAAGGCTTGCTCGGTGCCCTCGTGACGCTGGTGGAGTCGGCAGCCGCTCGGCCTTGCGGGCTGAGTCATCTTGATCCTGCTTTGCTGCCGCCACGGCAGCCCCTGCCTTCTGCAGGCGCTCTTCGTGCACTGCTGCGAGCGCCGAGTCGACGAACAGACCCGCGCCGGAGATGCGCGAGATCTTGCTGCGGATCATCCTGCGGTTCGTGAACGCGTCGTGGGTACTCGCTCTCGCGCCGGCGCTCGCCTGCACTTCTTTGTAGAGCTGCTGCGACGTCGTCGAGTAGTTGCTCGTGACGCTGCGCTCGAGCATCAAGCTCCGCACCGACCGCTGGTTCGCGTCGAAAAACGTGGCGACGTCGTCGTTCCGGCGAACGAAGAGCGCGAGGCGGCCGGACAGGACGATAATGAGGTGGTCTAAGACGTCGTTGCACCGGATCAGCCGCTCGCCGGGCTTCACGTGCACGCAGCGCATGCCGCGCAGCAGCTGCTGCATCTTGAGAGGCGACAGCATGAGCCACGGAATGCGCATGTGCTCGAACCATCGGACGAGTGCAGGAGGCAGCGCCGACGGGTTCCGCTGCGAGATGATGGATCGGAGCGAGCCTGGAGCGAGGAGCTCGTGGCCTTCGACCGTGGCGTCGTCCAAGGCCGTCGCAGCATCCACCGCGGCGTGGCTCGATGCGCTTGGGAAGGGCTCGAGCCCCGCGACTTCGAGCACAGCGCTGTGGCTCTTGAGAAGCTGCGCGTACACGCTCTCTTCCAGCACGAGACACTCGCAGTTCGTCTGCGCGACAACCGTTGCAGGACACAGCGTGGCGTCCGCCAGCACGCCGGTGCGGAACGCGTTGCCCGGGTGCAGGGTCTGGATGTGCACGCCATGCATCGCTGCGCGGTGCTTCGCGATCGCGGCCGTGCGGCTCGTGCTGCCGTCGGCGACGCCCTCCGCAACGAAGTCTTCCGGGTTCGTCTGGCTGCCATGGAAGCTACTGAAGTGGCAGAAGCTGTGCTGCTGGAACATCTCGAGCGTCGTAGACATGTGCTCGAGGCTGTAGACCGACAGGAAGCCCGAGAGGACGACGACCAGGAGTTGGCTCTCCTCGCGCTCGTGGATGAGCACGTCGCCGGCAGCCTTGTGCACGACGGACACGCGGGCGAGCAACTCGCTCAGCAGGAACCGCGGAACGAGCGAGAAGATGCCCATGCGCTTGAGCAGCTTGGCTGCGTCGTCGAGCACGGGCGCAGCGTATGCGGTCGTGTCAGGCTGCTGCTGCGTCACGACGAACTGGCGCAGTGTCGGGCTCCCTGCTGCTGCTGGCTTGCTTCGCTTCTCGCCTGCGCGGTGCGGAGACCGCGTGGCAGTCAACGGATCGAAGGTCTCGAGGCGGTGGAAGGCAGTGCCAGCAGTGAAGATCGTGTCGGCGACGAGCGGCGCGAGCCACCGATCGAACACGACTCTCGGGATCGTCAGCAGCAGCGTGTCCGCTTCCACGTACATAGCTCTGGAGCTCGTCGCGAGGTTCCCAACGAGCTCTGCGGCGCCAAACACGTCGCCCGGGAGGAACTGCTCCATCAGTTCCTGCTGCTGCATGATGCTCGGAGCTGCTGCTGCCAAGGGCGGCACGGACGAGGTTTGTGGCGGAGTGGCAGGTGCGAGTACTCGCAGCGCGCCATGGACCACGACCGAAGCGTGTGTGATCTCGTCACCAATGCCCAGGAAGAGCCCATCCGTGGTGAAGTGGCGCAGCTCCATCGCGTGGCACACGCGCTCCAGCACGAGCGGCGGGAACTGGAACATGACCTTGGACAGCTTGCAGTCCGCGAGCATGCGCCGCGCTAGCTCGCTTAAGTCGCTCGAGCTGCGTTCGAACGCACTCATGTGTCTGAAGAACGTGGGAGCCCAGTCTCGGAACTCGCCTGCAAAACGAGACGCCGATGCCGACGCGGAAGACACCGGGTGGTACGACAGCCGCACGCGGTCTTCGCGCAGAGTCTCGTCGTAGAGCTCCTTCGAGATCCAGATGACCTCTGTGCCCGCATCCCCTGACGTCAAGCGGATAGGAGGACTCGTGCTGGCAATGTGGGCTCCGGCGTACACCCTGCCGAGTCCGAGTCCGAGCATCTGATCGCCGAATGCCTGGCCGCGTCGGATCTTCGCCAGCGCGGAGTTGCGAAGACGAGTCAGCTCTCCTGCGCGAGTCTCATCTGCTGCTTCGACTGCCGTTGTGGACGCGGTGCCATCAGCTCGATCAGCACCGCGTTGCGATGAACTGGCCTCGGCAGCGGGGGGCGTGAGCTCCAGTGACTCGATGATCGGATCGTCGTTGCCGCCGTCCCAGAACACGTCGAGTCGGCCAGAGAGCACGACGACGAACGCCTCGATCGACTGCAACGACGCGAGCGCGGTGCCGTAAGGCGGAGCGAGCCCTTCGCCAGATACGAGCCGTCGGCGCGGCGCAGTCTGCAGCAATTTGGTCTTCGCGGACTCCGACAGCTGCGCGCAGATGCCGAGGTACGCGAGGTCTGACTGCGACGAGTCCTGTTGCATCGAACGCGACAGAACGGGCAGAGTGCTGAGATGTGTCGTCGCGCTTCGTGGCGTTTGCGCGTGTGCGCACCTTGGCCCAGAGGCTGCCGTTCTCGTAGCTGAGCGAGAAGCGGTGGCGGATGCGCTCGAGCGTGTCCTGCGCGAATGAGTCAATGTAGCGATCAGATCGGTCGTGGACACCCGCTGTCAGAGACGGTGCATCGGAGTACCATCCGGATCGCGATCGCGCGGGTTTGCTCCTGCGCGTGCTGCACTCGCCCCCAGCCAAACGCAAGCACGATACCGAGCAGCTTAGGGCGAACCAACGTCACTCAAACACCTAACCGACACTGCTCGTACAATGCCTTTGCGTCGGTAGAGACCTTCGGCTGATGAAGAGCGTACTCGCTGTACCGAGCGCCCACCGCTCTGCAGCAAATCGTCAAAGCCGCACAGCGCTGTGTGTACGAGAGCGAAGTTGTGAGGCATGCTGGACGCGCAAGTGATTCGCAAGTCCTGTTCATGAACAGCGGACGGACCTCCGCTCGAGTACGTCGTCTGGAACTCGCCAAAGTCGATCAGCACGCCGTGGAGCTTGGCTTGCCGCGCATTCCACACCTGGAAGCTCTCGTGCGCGTTCGCGCGTTGACTGAACGCCTTGTTGAAGTAGCCGCAGAGCGATCCATCCATCTGAAGGAGCGTGGACGACATCAGAGCAAAGCAGTGAACACTGACAACAGCGCGTTCAGCGATACTCACGATCACGAACGCGCTCGAGTCTTCTGTCACGGGATCGTCCTTCAGAGCGGTGTTAGTTGATGGAGCGATGCGGAACTTCAGGCTTCCACATAGCGGCTGCACCTGGTAGCAGAGGATGTCACCATCGCGCAAGGTCTGAGTGAAGCCGCGTTAGTCCAGACGAGAGCTCCAATGTGCGGCACGGAACTTCGGCTACCACGCAGGGCTGCCAGCTTCTTGCTGTACACACCAGGAGCGTGGCTTCCGTCGCGAGATCTGCGGGCAGCAAACATGACATGACAATGAACGAGCTTGCCGTGAGCTTGGTACTGGTTCGCCCCGCGAACATCGCAGGAATGTATTCACGCACAGTGGAGCGCAGGAAGCGCGACAGCCGAGAACGCGTCGAATCGGGCGAGAAAGTGGACGATCATGAGCACATCGAGGTCGGTTCGGAAGCGCGGGCTGTCTGGCGCATAGCGCGCAGATTAGTGCGCTGCTCAGGCAGTCCGTGATCGGTTGCGCCACGTACGCTCGCTCCAGCGCGCAGACCACGAGCTTCTTGCGCAACGCCGCGACGCTCGGGTGCTCTGCCGAGGACGACGACGGCTGCAGCGCCACCGACGACGGCAGGCGGAACGACGCCGTGAACTTCATTGCATTGTATGCAGTGAAAATACTGGAACTATTGTCACCCGAGAGAAAAATGGCGACGCACGCAGGCGACGCGCCTTGCGCCGCCAGCAAGAAGAAGCAGACGAACACGCACCTCGTACGTCTCTTTGCTCGCTCTCTCAGCCACCATCACTCACGGCCGCTTCCCCTTCTGCAGCTCTTCCACGTCTCGCTGCTCTACAACCTCGCGCTGCACCACGAGCGCCGCCGGCCGTGGTGGAGCCGCGTAGAGCCGCTGTTGCTGCTCGGCGCGCTGCCGCTGCGCGAACGGCGCCACCTCCTGCAGGTGCGTCGCTTTCTCTGAACTGGAGCACATAGCTGGCATAGAACTGACAGCGAAATATCACTCGCAGCTCACGCAGGACGAGGGCGTGCGCGCTGTCGTGACGATGAACGAGCCGATGGAGCTGCTCCCGAACCTCTTCGCGACCCCGGTGACGCCGCGTACGAACACCGAACGCTGCTCTTGTCCCGCGTTGCCACTGACTCACAACTACTGTAGTGTCCTGACTCACTCACTGCGTTCGTCATGCGTTCGTCATTCATCAGAGGAGTGGCGCGACGCGCAGGTGGAGCAGTGCTTCGGCGCGACATCCGACTTCTCGCCGCCGACGCTCGAGACGATCCACCACTGCGTCGAGTTCGTGCACGCGCAGGTGGACATCCACGGCCGCGCGACGTACGTGCACTGCAAAGCCGGGCGCGGCCGCAGCACTGTCGTCGTCGTCGCGTTCCTCGTGCGGCATCGCGCGATGAGCCTCGACGACGCGCTCGCGCACGTGCGCGCCAAGCGGCCGCACGTCAGTCTGCACCCGAAGCAGCGCGATGTCCTGCGTGCGTACATGAACGCATACGCGGCATCGTCATAGCGAATCGAAGTGTGAGCGTTGATTAATGTGCAAGGGAGAGAGAGAGTTGCCGCACTGTCGCTACGTGTCTTCGCGGCACGTTACGCTGCTGTGGCAGGGGCGTCGAAGCGTCGACGCATGCCGTTGAGCACGTACGCAGAGCTGTTGGAACCCGTTGGCGCGCCGATATGAACCGCGTGTTCTTCCGCGAGGAAGGCGACGCGCAGCCCACTTCGCCACACTTGCAGCGAGAAGGTGTGCTCGAAGATGTCCAGCTCTTCGTCGAATAGCTGCTGCTGGTCGTGGTGTAGACAGCTCCTGCTGCCATAACTCAGATGTGTCGAGTCGGCTGCAGGAGTCGACTCGCAGAGCTGGTGCGTGATGGCATGGAGGTCCCAGAGTCCTGGGTTGAGAGAGAAGCCTGGCCAGTACGCGAACTCGTGCGTCGGATCCGAGCTCGCGTACTCGTGGACGAAGTACGGAAGCTCCCTCGAAGTCTGCGGTGGATCGCCACTCGTTGACGGCTCCGATACGGCGAGAGTGCGCTTCCAGCCTCCGTGCTGGTCGTTGAACAGCACGAGCGCCAGCGGTTCGTGTACACTGGCGCTGTGTTCCTGCAGAATCGCGAGTGCGTCCGACAGGAAACGAGGCGGACGCACTGGTGAACTCCGGAACTCCCAGTCGTCCTCGAGGTACATCAGATACCGTGAGCGAACGCGCACCAGCGCCAGGTTGAGCGACTTGGCGTGACCACGCTGCTCGGGCGACTTGAAGTAGAACTCGAAGCTCTCGCTCGGCACGCGGGCGACCATCGCGCGGCGATCCGCCTCCGACGAGTTATCATCGATGACGAGGATCGCGCAGAACCAGGTGGACCAACTGTTCGCACCACCGGCGTTTGTCTCGCTCGAGATATCGAGTGCGCGCTCCAGCGAGGCGATCGTGCGGAGAAAGAGCGGGAGGCGCTTACAAGTGGTCACCACGAGCGTCACGCAGTTTTTGCTGCTGCTCTTCGCGTCTCCAGTGATGTTGGAATTGGAGATGCCGCTCTCGGATGTCACCACTCGGTTCTTCAGCTGGAACGACCGAGCGGCGATCCACTCGGGCGACGTGTGCGCTGGGATCCGCTCCTTGATGTCGGAGATCAGGCGGTCGAGGAGCGGCAGCTGCTGCTGCGAGAGCACTTCGCCACGCCGCTTGAACTCCCTCATCAAATGCGCACGCGCCATGAGGTGAAGATCATCGCCGAAGCGCACTTCAATCGGAGCCACGGGAGCCGCATCGGTGCCAACGTCAAAGCGTCCGACAACTGGTTGCTGCAAGCGTTGTCGACCGTTCCATAGTAGCTTCGCCGTGAGGTTCTGGTGCAGCCAGTCGAACTCGGTTGGGTAGCGCGCCACGAACTGTGTGATGGTCTCGAACGGGTCGTCCTCTGCAGTTCGGAGCTGCAGCACGAACTCGTTTCGCTCCGGTCCGTCGCCGTCAGTGTGTCCAGCGAGCACCACCCGTATCTCGAAGAGAGGCTCTGCAGACAAGAGATCTGTCTTGCGCGTGTGGCTCACTGGGAACTGTGGACATTGGTCATGTGAGCGAGATGCAACGTGATCATCTTCTGATCGCTCAGCCGGCGGCTCAGCTGCCAGGATCGCGACGAGGAACTGCTCCCACTCAGAGATCACATCCTGGCGTTCGTATAGCTTGGCTTTGTTCGCGAGGATGAGCTGCCGATAGTGTGCTCGCAGAGGTGGATCGAGCACCAGACGAGTCGCGATCGAGGCGTACTCGTCTTCCGTGAACGCGACGAGGTCGTCGAAGCCCATGAGCTTATACATTGCGGCCGTAAGCTGCAGAATAGTCGTGCGCGAAGCGAGCAGCACGATCGGGGTGCCGACCGAGAAGATCTCGAGACTGCTCCGTCCGCCGCCGACAGGGAACGGGTCGAGCACGACGTCTGCGACCGCGCACAGATCCATGAACTCCTGCGTTGCCAGCATTCGGACGAAGTAGATGCGCTTGTACACTTGTGAGGAAAGCGTGTGTCGCCACCGCGCTCGAATCTTGTCCGCGAGCCGCGGCTTCGCGCCTGTGAGCGCCACGAGGAAGCTCGAGTTCGGTGTCTCCAGCAGAATGCGCTCAATGAGAGCGTCAAAGTCCGGGTGGAGCTTGTACAGTGTCTGCGGAACGAGAAGCATGGTCTCCAGCACTCTTCGCGGCGGTAGTCCCAGCGACCTACGGAAGTTGTCGTGGCCATCATTTGAAAGACCGACGGACGAAGGAGGCGGCGGCAGGAAGTAGGTCGTGAGACTGCTCATCTCGTACACGCACTCGACGTACTTCGACTGCTGCTGATCTCCACTGTCGTGTCCAGTGCCGGTACTCGGCTTCGCGACGTGGAACAACGAGGACGAGACGAAGTAGTCGACCGTGTCGATGCCGCTCGTGACCGCGTGCCCCCAGAACATTGCCGTGCGCAGCGCGAGCCGAGCGAACGCGAGGAAGTACGCCTTCGGGTCCATTCCGATCTCTGTAAACACCAGTACGTCAAGCTGCAGCGCGGCGATGCGTTGCTGCGCGTCCAAGAGACTGTTCTGCAGCAGCACGACAGTGTCGGCGCTCGCGAGCACTCTTCGAGTGAGATCGTCTTGGTGACTCTCTTCGTAGATGATCAGCACCATCTCGAACTTGGTGCGATCCAGCTGAGTGATCACCCCTTGCATGAGTAGCCCGACCGAGTGGTGCCGCAGGAACCCCGAGTGGAACCCGACACGGATCCGACGACGCGAGTGCACCACGACGCCATCCTTTCTATCAGTAGCTGGTGAGACGAGTGGGTAGTGGTGTTTTTTGTATCGACTGTGAAGCACATGCGGTGCCGTGAACGACAGCGCGGGGATGCCTCGCCGATAGATCTGGGCGTGTTGTGACCGGACGCCGGCGTCGTTGAAGCCCTGGTACACGGCGTAGTACCCCATGCACCCGATGTTTGCGGTCTCAAGCGGGTCCTGAAGATACACGGTCGCTTCGTTCAGCAGCATTCGAAGATCTGCTGCGTACTCCATCCGCGTGTCCAGGATCTCGCCGACGGACTGGTACACGAGCGGCAGCTTCGCGTTCGCGACCCGCAAACGAATCGACAGGACCTCAGCAATCGCCGATGCTCTCGTCGGGTCTCTCGCGAGCACTGCTTCAGCAGCGTTCTGAGCTAGCCGGAGGTACGTCAGGCAGCTCTCATCGTCGCCGATGTCTGCGTAGTGCCCCGCGATCGCGCCGATGGTCTCTGTCTCGTTCGGGTTGAGCTCGTGCGCGCGCTCCCAGTACTCGAGCGCTTCGTCCGGGCGGTCAAGCGACTGAAGGATAAGCCCCACGTTATGCAGCACCAGCGGCTGCTCGGGATCCAGCTCCAGCGCTCTTTGGTTCGCGCGCAGCGCGGCTTCCTGCTGTCCGAGGCTGGAAAGCGCGAGTGCCAAGTTTCCGAGCGGCTGCACTGCGGTCGCGTCACACTCGCTTGCTCGCTCAAAGTACCGGACGGCTTCGCGATAGCGGTGCAGCTCGTTCAGGAGCACGCCGACCGTGTTGAGCGCATGCAGGCGGTTGTGCCGCATGGCCGTGGCAGCGTGGTCGTGGGGATCAGGAGCGAAGCTGGCGTTGGTCAGTGCCGTCTCTGCTGCCAGCGCGTGTTCGTAGTGCTCGATCGCCTGCACTTTCAGCCGATTGGCTTCGTCTTGTCCGGGCGTGGTGTAGGGGACGAAGCGCTGTCGGAGCAGCTCTGCGTACTGGAGATTGAGCCAGTACCATTGGTCGAGCGGCACCACTGAGGGGTCTGCTCCACGAGCGACATCGAGCGCGCGCTCAAAGAATCGGCGGGCGGATGTCACGTCTCCCAGCTGCTGGCTCACTTGCGCTAGGAAGTAGAAGTACGGCACGCTGTCGACGAGTGCGGCAGCGCGCTCGGCGAGCGGGACAGCCGACACGATCTTGTTCTGCATCGAGCCCAGTCCCAATAATGGCAGTCACGAGAGCGTGAGTGCACCGCTGCTTGGCAGGCACTTGTATCCTGAATCCAGCCACACACCTCGTTGTACAAGGCTAGTGCCTGCTGGTACAGCTCCTCCGCTTGTTGTGGTACCGCATCGGCTTCCAGTGCTGCTTCGCGCAGTTCAGTCGGCGCTACGTGTAAGTGTGCAGACACAGGAGTCGTCCGCGCCGCATACTCCACGACGACATGAAGCAGCAGCAGCAGCAGCAGCGCGGACACATGTATTCGCATGGGTCGATGTCCTTCAAGCGCGATCTTTCAAGATCGCGCCACTTTTTGACAAGCATCATCAACCCATTTTGACATTTTTGACAAGCAGATGACCAGCGAGATCGAGGTGGTGGTGGCAGCGGCGCTGGACGCCCCGGTGCCGCTGGCGTTCGTCAGCGCCTTTCTGGACGCCCGCGAGCTGCTGACGCTGCGCGCCGTGAGTCGCAGCTGCGAACGGCTGCTGGCGCTGCACGTGCGCGCGCTCGTGGGCTCCAAGACGCTTGATGTGCGCGCGTTCCCGGTGCTCGCGCGCTGCTTCCCGCACGTCGCGACGCTCCAGCTGCGCGCCTGCCAGCTGCGCAGCGACGCGCTGACCCGCGTGTTGACAAAGAATGTGGCTGTGAGCTGGGGCGCGGCGCTGCGTGAGCTGGAGCTATCGGCGCTGCTGCACTTGACCGACCGCCACCTGCAGCTCTGCGTGCAGTTGCTACCGGCGCTCGAGACGCTCGTCGTGGCGCAGTGCTACCAGGTGAAGACGCCGCTGCTCGTCGGCACGCGGCTGCGACGGCTGAGTCTCCAGAACGGCTTCTTCACGCAGTTCGCGGCGGGTACGCGGCTGCCGGCGCTGGAGGAGCTACACATCACTTCCCAGGTGCTCACGACGCTGCACGCGCGGCATCTCATCAAGAGCGCACTGCCTGAGAGCGGAGCGCCGTTACGAGCGCTCTCGCTGGCGAACTGCGGCGCGATCACGCAGCTGTTCGTGGACCCGATGGAGCTGCCGAAGCTGCACACGCTCGACCTCAAGTGCTGCCACGCGCTCGAGCGCGTGCATGTGGCGTCGCGGTCGCTCGAGACGCTCGACCTCTCCATGTGCGTGGAGCTCCAGTTCGCGGTGCTCGACCTACCGAGCGCACTGGCCGTGGACCTGTCATTCCTCAAGGAGATGACGCGCCTGTTCCTGAACGCCAAGGCGCTCAAGGCGCTGAACCTCAATGGATGCGGGCAGCTCGAGCGCCAGCACCTCCACGTCGCGTGCCCAGCGCTGCAGCTTACGCACCTGCACGGCGCGAGCGTGGGGCTCAGCGACATGAACAGAGATCAGGAGATGACGGTACCGCTGGAGATGCTGCCGTAGCAGGCAACACGTGAGCTTACTGGTCAGGTGGCTGGTTGTATTCACATCAGATAGGGAAGCTTCGCTGCTGCTGTCGTCTTCAGTTCCAGATGCGGTGGCGCTGGCGAGTGAGGATCGAGTGCGGCTCGGCCTTCGCAGCAGGCGAGGCACTGCGCCTCTCCGGCCGCTCGGAGCTCCGTCGCCGCTGATCGCGCTTGCGGCGTCGCTCGCTGTCGTTCTCACGCCTGCGCGGATCGACCGACCCCTTTGAGGCATCGGACGAGTCGTCACCGCTGCCGCTGCTGCTGGGGTAACGAGGCCTGCTGTTGCTCCTGCTGCGGCGCCGCGAACTGCTGCGCTTGTGGCTCTTCCGCCCCTTCCGCTTCCGAGACGACTGCCTCGAGTCCTGCTCGTCGTCGCTGTCGTCGCTGCCGCCATCACCGCGTCTCCTCTTGCGCTTCTTGCTCGACGCCCTGGACTTCTTCTTCGCCCGCCGCTTCCGATGTCTGCGCGCATCACTGTCGCTAGAGTCCGAGTCCTGATGTCGTCGGTGGCGCTCCCGCTTCTCTCTCTTCTCGCCAACCTCCGCCTCCAGCAGTCGACGCAGTCGCTCGCTCTCGAGCTTCTTGCGGTGATCGCCTGATGCACCCGAGAGCGAAGACGGGCGAGGCTGCTGCTTGCTGTCGTCACGCTCCAGGTCGGCTTGTCGAGCAGGACTCCTTCCCAGCGCACTGCTCGGTGCTGACACTTCTGCAGTCGGCAGCGCGCTGCTTGGGAGGTCGACGCGCCGCGAGTGCCGCTGCTTCCCTCGTGCGCGCAGGAGCGCGTCATCCAGACCCGCGAACGTGCAGTCGAGATCGCGCACCGCCTCGAAGTCGCTTATGGCGTCTGCGAACTGCTGCAGCGCCGCGTGCGCTTCCCCGCGCGCAAAGAGCGCGGCAGCGTGCGCTTCGTCGAGCTTGAGGCAGCTCGTGAACTCCACGACCGCGTCCTTGAGCCGGCGCTTGGCCACGAGCTCCTTCCCGTAGTCGAAGCGCTCGTCCGCCCAGCGCCGCTTCTGCGCCGTCCCGAGCGACACGTAGGACCGCGGGTGCGCTTCGCTCACCACCAGCGGCCGCGTCTCCATCGCGAACGACTGCAGCGTGTGGTGGGTCTCGAGCCACTCGGCGCCGCAGCTCTGCCGCATCAGCAGCCAGGTGGACCGCAAGTCGCTGAACGCCGGCGCGCTCGTGAGCACTGCGTTCGCTGCCGCCACGCTCTCATCCGGCAGACGCGCTGCGGCACTGAGCTCCAGCAGCGTGCGCACGTCGAAGCCAAAGAGCGTCTTCGAGTCGGGCGCTGCGAGCAGCTGCGCGTCCTCCCACGCCAACGCTGCGCTCGTCGCCGCCGGTAGCACATCTGCTTCGGCTTCAACGTCGCCGTCCCGCGAGAGCACGAGCGCCACGACGTCGTCCCGCCCCACGCGCTCGAGAGACTCGTCAGCGCCGCGGACGCTGACACGCAGCGCCAGCGGCTCCGGCACGCGGACGACGACGTCGCCCGCGAGTGTCGCGCCAGTTGCATCCACGCGGCGCAGCAGCAGCACTAGCAGCTCGCGCGGGTTCAGCAGCCGCCCGCGCACCAGCAGCCGCCCGCCGAAGCGCCGCAGCAGCAGCCGCAGCACGCGGCGCCAGGCGGCAGCTTCGTCCCCAGCTCCTCCTACGACCACCATGGCGGATTATGGCCAGTGATACGAAGACAACGATAATGAGGAGGAAGCTCTACGAGAGGCGAGATGGAGAGCACAAGAGATCGGTCGGTGGAGCCTGTCGATGGATTCACGACGGCAGGTCGCCCGGAGCCTGCAGCTGCGCGCCGCCGACGGCGTCCAAGCCCGCGCTCGCGCGAAGGGAGCGCACCTGCATGTTCGCGTGCACGGCGAGCAGGTCGTGGCGGATCACCGAGGCGTTCGCGAGACACTGCTGCAGGCGTCCGAGCTCGGACGGGTGCGCATCCTGGAACGCGCGCAGCCGGCCCTCAAAGTGCGCGAGCTGGCGCAGCAGCGTGCGCACGCTCGGCGGGTCCTCGTCGGTGCTGAGGGGCGGCAGCTGCGGAGGTGCAGGCGAGGCGGTGACGGCGCTGGCGGGCTCTGGTGTTCCGCTCTGTGGGCTCGGCGCCGCTGCCGTGTCGCTCTCTGCTGTGTCGCCATCCTCTTGCACCTGATCTCCCGATGCCCCAGCAGCCCTGGTATCAGCACCATCGATACTACTACTACTGCTGCTGCTACTGGTAGTAATGACGAGGTCTGGAGGTGTGCGCTCGTTGCTGCCGCTGTCGTCGCCGCCGACGCTCAGCCGCGCGTCGACGAGGTGGCGGCGCTTGCGGAAGCGCTCGAACCAGCCAGGCGACGCCTTGAAGGCGGTCGCGGGGATCCCGAGCTCCACCGCGACGGCCTTCGCCTTCTCGATCGTCGCGGACGGCGTCGGGTTGGTGCGCGCAGCGCGCAGCGCCTGCAGCCACTGGAACACGCGCTCCTCGAGCTCCGGGAAGCGCGGCGCCGCCGAGCGATACGTGCGCAGCTGCGCCTTCACGTCCGCGTGCGCGGCGCGCTGCTCGATGACGGCGGCCGAGAGCATCACATTGCGGATCGAGCGCTCCGACACGTTGAAGGCGCCCGCGAGCTTGCGCAGCGACGGCGCGTCCGGCTGCCGCCGCTGGCGGATGATCTCGAGCCGCTGGGCGTCGTTGAGGCGCTCGCCTCCGCCGCGCTTGCGCTTGAGCGCGGGAGCGGCAGCCGCAGCCGCTGAACCCGCGTGGGTATTAGAGATAGGCTCGCTGTTGCCATGAAGGCGGTGCTGAACTGGCGTCTGGTCCTCCTGCGCCGCTATGTAGCGTCGCAGCACGATGCGCTTCTTCTCAGCGGCGTCACTCGTCATTTTCGATAGTGAAGTTAGCGAGTGGGGAGAAGTGTCTACCTTATTTTTATCACTCTCCCATTTGAACTCGGTGGCGATAAAGAAGCGACATTCATTCCTTGAAAAGCTCCGAAGCCGCAACGCCGACACTCGCGACCGCTTCCAGTTGGTTAGTATGGGCAACGCCACGAGCTGGCTCGCGCAGACGCTCTGTCCGGAGGAGCAGGTGCTCTGGGTCGCGGCCAAGAGCGGCGAGCTGGAGCTGCTGCGCGCGGCGCTGGCGCGGCTCACGCCGCAGACGCGCTTCTACCTCGAGTGGCGCGATCCGCTCTTCGGCTACTCGCCGCTCGCGAACGCCAGCGCGCACGGCCACGCGCACTGCGTGCGCGAGCTGCTCGCCGCCGGCGCCGACGCGCGCGCGCGCGACGTGCACGGCAACACGCCGCTGCACCTGGCGGCCAAGCACGGCAAGGGCGACGCCGTGCGCGCGCTGCTGCAGGACGCGCCGGCGCCCGACGCGCTCGCGCTCACGCGCAACGCCAGCAAGCAGCAGACGCCGCTCGACGTCGCGCGCCACGAGTACGGCGTCTCGGAGCACGCGCACAAGTTCGTGCAGTGCATCGAGCTGCTCGAGCAGGTAGGCGGGGGCGGTCGTAGAGTAGGAGTAGGAGTAGGAGTATCACACTGGTTTGTGTGGTTGGCGCTCACGCTTCGTCCCGTTGGCTCTCATGTGCATCTGTCTGGATGCAGAAACTCTGCGTGTACTCGGGCTGGCTCTACCAGCGCTCGGACAACCTGCTGTCCATGGCGTCGGGGCTCTCTGCGTTCGACTCGTGGAAGAAGCGGTGCGTGTGGAAGACATTCACTCTGATGTATCCTCTCGTTCTCACCTCTCTCTGTCGCACTGGCTGCTTCGCTATGTGAACGTGCGACAGCTACTGCATCGTGTTGCGCTCTTCGGAGCACGATGTCGTGGAGATCAACCTCTTCTCGATGAAGGAGGGGGAGCGACGCCCACCTTGTCCGAGGTGCGACGCTCCAAGATCCTTCTTTGATATGAAGCTCTTAGAACTGAGTCACTGTACTTGTGCGAGGACAGTGTGGAGCTCGTGTACCGCGCGTCCGACGGGGTTCAGGAGAGCGAGGACGTGACGTGGTTCAACCGCAAGGAGTTCCGCTTCGCGCTCACCGCGTACTCCAAGTCGGGCATCAACCGCGTCTCGGCGCCGCAAGTGTTCGACTTCGCTGCGCCGAGTCAGGCTGAACTCGTGGCGTGGAAGACGTTCCTGACAAGTCTGCGGGTGCGCCGCATAACAGGAGGGTGACTGCTGCACTGAGATGCCTTCATACTGACAGGTAGCGCATGTGTTGTGTTTGTTCCAGCTCGCGGGGAGCAGCAACCAGATTGCTCCAGCGTTCGGCCCGAGAGCTGGAGACTTCGGCTTCGCGTACGCTTCGAGCTCCCAAGACGCACAGCTGCATGAGCAGCGGGAGTTCGAGCGCGCGCTGCAGCAGTCTGCCGAGGAGGCCCAGCGGCGTGGCGTCTCAGTGCCGTCGGTGGCGATCCCAGCGCCGTCCGCGCCGCCTCTGTCTTCGATGCAGTCGTTCGGGTCGCCGCGACCGACACTCGCGCCGGATGGAGTGGAGATCGTGCAGCCGCTGCACTCGGTGTCTCCTGTTCGCAGCGCTGCAGCGGCTCGATCGCCCCGCCCTTCATCTGGTGGTGCCGGCGACGACGGGCATGGCGAGTGCGTGATCTGCTTCGACGGCCCGCAGTCCGCAGTCTGCGTGCCGTGCGGCCACAACGCGATCTGCATGGACTGCGCGGGCGAGCTGTTGGACACTACGCGGCTGTGCCCTGTGTGTCGCGGCCCTGTGCGCGAAGTGATCAAGCTCTTCCGGGTGTGAGCGAGCGTGGGCGGCGGCGTCCAAGGGCCGAGTGACCGGCAACGCATCCATATAAGTTACTCGCTGGCCAGTACACGCTCCACCTCGTACGTGCACGTACTTTATACATATCGCTTCTCTCGCTTTGCTTCACTTGCCGCGAGCATGTCTGTCTGGCTTGGCGTTCGTTCGTCTACACGCGGTAGAGTTTGATCAACTCACGGATGGGGCGGCGGCACACGGGACACTCGCACGTCGTGTCCAGAATCTCCTCGGCGCACGACATGCAGATGGCGTTGTGGCCGCAGGGCACGCACACTGCCGCCTGCGGACCGTCGAAGCAGATCACGCACTCGCCGATGCCAGCGTACGAAGGCGCGGGGCCAAAGTTCACCACGGGGGCGGCGGCAGCTTGACCGGTTGCTGGCGCGGAATCTGCTGCTGCGGAACCGCCAGACGACGCCGAGTGCTGAGAGTCTTCGTCTGTTGCGTCGCCGATCTCATCCCAGTCCGGAGCTGACACTGGCAATGGCGGAGATGACGCAAGTTGCTCGCTCTCGGTGTGGCGGTGGCCGTTTCCGGTCGTCTGCAGCGACAACCAGATCGCGCGCCGAATGTCTTCTTCCTCCTGCTCGCGCATTGCCGCTGTGGACGCGCTGAGCACAGCTGGAGGAGGGGGCGGTGTCTTTGACTCACTTCCACCGTGAGCCACTGTCGCTGGCGGGAACTGCTGCTGGTGGTGTGTGTACGGCATCGCAGCGGCAGCCTGGGAGAACTGCTGCTGTTGGTTGAGCATCACGACCGGCTGGCCGTACACTCCGGAGGCGCGCGACTGGAGTGACTGCTGCTGCTGCGCGAAGAAGCGCTTCCACGCGTCGTAGCCCTGCTGGTCGACCGCGGCGAACGCCAGCGGCTGCATGGCGACCGCCGAGTCGTACTGGCACTTGTCCTTCAAGTTGCCCTGGATCGTGAACACAAACTCCTTGCGGTTGAACCACTTGGTGTCGGTGGCGTCCACCATGCCGGCGCCGACCTGGTACAGCACGACCGACTTGGGACAAACTGGTCGCATCCCGCAGGGCTTCATGGCGAAGAGCGCGAGTTCGAGGATGTCCGGTGCGCCTCGCTGCAGGACGATGCAGAACCTGCCGTGTTCATCGATCGCGTGTGAGTTGGAGCTTGGGGATAGGTATCACCGATCACATCTCATCACATCGCACCTTCTCTTCCAGGAGCTGAACGAGGATATCCCCGACACCATCGACAGCACGTTGTCCTGCTGCTCGTACAACCAGCCGCTGAAGATGCAGAATTTCTGCATTCAGGAATCACACACGCAGACAACACGCAGTCAGCACAGCTTTGGCAGCAGCCTCTTGTCGTGTGCCGCACCCACCTTCTCGAGTTCTTCGAGGCAGCGCTCGAAGGAGAGCGGGTGCGCGTCGTCCGAGTCCTTGATCTTGTTGCGCACGAGGTCGAGCGGCGTGAGCGCGTCCAGGTTCGTCTCGAACGGGAAGACGCTGGGCACGTGCAGCAGGAACTGCACGACGTCGTCCCGGCCCTTCTTGCACGCGAGGTGCAGCGGCGTGTTGCCGCGGTAGTCCTTGACGTTGCAGTTGGCGCCGCTCTCGACGAGCGCCTGCACGCACGCGCGGCTGCCGCGGTACGCGGCCTCGGCGAGCGCCGTGCGACCGGAGCACGGCTCCTGCCACTCGACGTGCTTGCGCGTCTCGGGCGTGAGTTTGGCGAGCGCGCCGCGCAGTCCGTGGGCGTCGCCTGAGCGCGCTGCCTGCCAGAGCACCTGCTCCTCCGGGTAGATGCACTGCGCGATCCAGCTCGCGACGTTGCCCATGCCTATGTGTGTGCGTGTGTGTGTGTGTGTGTGTGTGTGTATGTGTTCGGGAGCTGCTGGTTGCTGGTGGGCGCGAGCGCGGGGATCTGGGAATGAGCGGTGCGAGGGACGAGGTGCAAGGGATGCTAGACTCACACTGCGATGCCATCTCCCTGGAATGATGCTAATTGGACATAGAATGATTGTGAACAGAACCCGTACCTACAAGAGTGCTTACAGTACACCATTCGATGCTTTCCAGGTGCTCGGTGTGCTGGTGGTGTCGATCTGCTGGGTCTGCTTGGTTCCCACGAAGGCGTAGCGCGTGCATCCACGTCGATACGAGCAAACACCACGCGTGTGCTTGTTGCCTAGTGTTGGGCAATGGTTGGACGATCTCAGGTTCGAAGTTTGGATCGTGTCGATGAGGAAGCCTACGGAGATGTTGCGGATGCCAAGTTCACGCACTTCTTCTCCTCCGTTCTTGTTTCTGATGGAGAAACATCCCTGGTACACACATTGCGGCACACAAGCGTTGGTCGACGGGCGAGCTCGGTGTAGCTTGGTGGTTGTCCATCCCGACAGGTACACTCACGGATGGCAATTGCACTCGCGATGGCAACAGTTGCATTGCCAGTATTGTACTGGACCCGGAGAGATTTTGTGGCCTGAGGTTGGCACCGACGCGACGAATTGAAGGAGGGTGAGAGGGCTGGTCTTCGATCATCCTCGCGAGAATTGCATTAAACGAAGAACTCGCTTCGGTGTTTTGGAACAGCTTGTTGCCTCGGTCTGAACTCTGCCAACAAGTCAGAGAACCCCTCGTTTTCAAGTCAGAGTAAACCCTCTCAAACTCGCTTGCACTTCAACTGTTTTTCTAGGGTATTCCAACAAACAGGTTCCTTAACCATTACAACAGCTGTTACTTGCATTTTTTCACATCATGTCTTTTGACAGGACAGCCATCTGACTGGGTGGACCACCTGACTGACATTCGTCCGTACACACTCTTCAGTTCGCCTCTCGCCGCCCGACGCACTCGTCTCCGTGTGCGTACCTGACCAGCTCCCCTACATCGGCCACCATGAAGGGCTTCCTCTCCAGCATCAAGAAGAAGACGCGCGCGCAGAGCGCCTCCGCCATCCCCGAGCAGGACGCGACATCCGCGCCACTGGCGGCCCCCGTGTGCTTCGAGTACGCAGGCGGCGACACGTTCGGCATCACGTTCCAGCGTGCCAAGTCGCGCTTCGTGGACGCCGCCGGCCCCACGCGCCTCGAGTGGAACAAGGACCAGCGCCTCGGCATCACGTTCGCCGAGCGCGAGAACGGCGTGATCGCCGTCAAGAGCGTGGACGCCGCCGCAGCCGACGTGCTCGAGGGCCAGGAGCTCATCGGCGTGAACGGCCGCCCGGTCGTCGGCGTCGACTTCCTCACCGTCATGGATGCGCTGCGCGCTGCCAGCTCGCCGTGCCACCTCGACTTTACGCCGCCACCGTCGCCCGTGCTCGTCGCGCAGGTGGAGCAGGGTTCCGGCGCGCACGCGGCTGGCGTGCTGCCCGGCATGGTGCTGCTCGCCGTCGACGGCGTGAGCATGGTCGGCGCGTCGCTCGCAGACGTGAACCGCGCGGTCGTGCGCGCGAGTGAGGTGACGCCCGTCGTGCTGCAGCTCGCGCCGCCGGCGCGCGGACTCACGCGGAGCGACTCGGAGCCCAAGTCGGGACTGCGCAACTACGCGGCGTTCGCCGCTGTCGCCGCTGTGCTCGCCGTGTAGAGAGGACCGACAGACGCGGCGTATTTATCCCCTTAGCCTCTGTCACCGTCGCTGCGACAACGTATGAAGGTGTTCCGTTCATGATGCTCGTGTATCGGAGACCATCAGATCATTGAGTAGTCACCGTGCTGAACGGCTCTGAATCTTGCCAGGTCCCGTCTCAGCACCTACTCATGCCGGTCGTGATCGTGTGTCATTTCCGAACCTGTGCCCTCGACCACAAGCTGCCACGCAGAGCCCTCAAGCATTGAGTACTAGAAATGGCAAACATCGCAGCGCCGCTACCAACCCCCAAGAAGCCTGAGGGGGAGAGTCTCATGACGCGCGCGACGCGCGTGGCGCTCTATGCCGCCGTGGTGCACGCGTACTGGAGCCCGCGCGAGACGCTGCAGCTGCTGCGCGTGAGCGACGACGTGCTGCTCGCGCACGTGCTGCGCTTCGTGCTCACG
>JAASFH010000303.1:0-23202 GCA_023333695.1 Globisporangium yorkense
GCCGTCCGCGAAGGCGTCCGGGTCGCTGTTGATGGCCTCGCGGATCTGTGCGATCGCGAGAGGCACTTGGTCGCGCAGCGAGCGGATCGAGTCGACAGGTCCGGGCGCGAAGGTGAGCGGCACGAAGCGCCGGGCCTCGGCCGCCATCTTGGCGGCGAAGCTCGCGCCGGTGGAGGCATCCTGCAGCACGCCGTGGAAGAAGAAGACGGGCCGCAGCGAGATAGTCGAAGGTGTCGTCGTGGTGTTCATCGTAAGCGAGTTCTTGTAGTTGGCGTTGTTGTTAGGACAGATTTTGCGAAGTGAGCTGATCTTCGGACGAAGTTGCCTCGCCCCGGGACTCTGGAGCCTGCAGCCCCCACCCGATGATTCATGCTTGTGCTCTGCCATACCGGTGTCTCAACACACAAACTGCGCAGGACAAGGTTAAGAGGGCGTCAACAAGTTTTCAGGTTCTCCCTGATGTCGCCCCTCGAGGACCCTGCCGTCCAAGTTGCCCCTGTAATCCTGCTGCTGTGGTCAAGTGCTCGCCTTGGATTTGAGACCATCGGATGGCTCTTGTTCGGTACCACCGAGACGATTTGAGGAGAAGTCGCCTCTCTGGGCAAGTTCAACGCAAGCGGCAATGCATCACTCACTACCCATCGACTACTCAACAGTAGACGACCAGGTGCGGCGAGTCGAGGGCTTGGTACGCAGGTTGTTCCTGTCGGCTCATCCTGGTTGCGCGCGCCTCCTGTCACCGCGTTGGAGGTCCACACCTTGAAGCCGTTCAGTCTTGTGGTCCTCAGGTGATACGGGCACGTGCGCCATTTCGATTGGCTGTGCATGCCGACCATGGTCGTGTAATCCCCGTCTCGGTCTCGGCCGCCAGGAGCGCGCTCCTGTCACTCGGCAATCTGCAGCACGCAACACACACGCGACACCAGCAGCAGCAGCAGCAGCAACAGGATGGCGACTCTCGACAACAGCAAGCACAACGCCGCCGAGGAGATCAAGGAGTGGCACTTCCACGTCTACTGGCTCGAGAAGCCGAACGGCGGGGGCTTCGCGCAGGCGGACGCGCTGCGGCGCGAGCTGCTGGCCCTCGTGGAGGCGGGTGTGCTGGTGGCCGTGTGTCACGGTGTGGGCAGCGCGCAGCTACCGGGGCTCGTGGGGACCCCGCCGCCCATGAACCGCTCGCCTGTGGGGCCGCACCCGAGCGGGTCGTTCGAGACGTGGGTGCCGGTCGAGTCGCTCGCGCGCGCGCTCTCGTTCTTCACGCTGCGGCGCGGCGCGCTCTCGGTGTTCGTGCACCCGCTCACGGCGCACCAGCGCGTGGACCACTCGCCCGCGCGCGCCTTCTGGCTCGGGTCGTCGTGGCCGATCGACGACGACGCGCTGCCGCTTGACCCGACCGACCCGCACGCAGACCCGCCCTTCCAGTACCCGGAGCTCGGTCTCGGCTACAGTCGCGCAGCGTGAGTGTGCGTGAGGTGGGGAGGGGGGAAGGTGATTGGCATGTGGGACACGAGGCGTCCATTACGCGCGGAAGAAAGCAGGCGGCGCCAGCAGCGCCATGAGGTGGAGGAAGAGCATGTGGGTGTGCACTTCCGCATCTGGAGTTGAAGTGAGCATATGGACCCTGCCTCATGTGCTACAACCGTTTAAGTGCGAGTTAGTGCAGTTGTGCGGCTAAGCCAATGTAGATTGATGAGCCTGTGATAGTGATCGACCTCTCATATCCCGCATCAAAAGTTCTCGCGCGACAACACTACATGTGAAAGGATGGCTGACTTTTTCGCTGCTGTAAAAACCTCGGAGGTTTTTTCACCCTCCTCCTCGCACTTACTCGCGCCGCTTCAGTGTTTTCCGAACAGGTGACGAAGAGTGCGGCACTCGGCATCTCATCCGCTCGGACGCACGCCGCCGCCTGCACCGCTGCTTAAGCCTAGCGCGTCTTTCCTCATCCTTAGGAAGCCCACAGTCTCGTAGTCTCTTCGGCCCAGCAGCATGTCGATCTTCCAGCGCCGCAAGAACCCGGAGCAGCTCGTGAAGCTGCTGAAGGAGGCGCTCGCGAACCCCTCGGCGGCGCCCAAGCTCGCCAAGGACGGCACCGTACGTGCCCGAGCGCGTACTTGTATGGGGATAATATGTACACCAGGATGTTCATTGTGTGCATGTGCTGCATCTAGACCGTGGACGAGGTGACCAAGCGCCTGAACCAGATGAAGCTGCTGCTGTACGGAGAGGTGCGTCGTCTGCCGCGGCGCCGTGTGAGGGGAGGCAGTTGGCTGATGTGGGTGGGGGAGGCGGCTGCGGGGCGAGCAGGGCGACCAAGAAGCCAAGCCGGAGAAGTGCGCGCAGCTCGCAGCGCTGCTCATGTCCAGCAACCTCGTGCTGAAGCTCATCGGGGGGCTCGAGAAGCTGCCGTTCGAGGTGCGGCATGCGGCTGCGGCGAACGAGCGAACGATGACTTTTGGGGAGTGCTGACGCACGCGTGCTGCAGGCGCGCAAGCACTTTGCGCAGGTGTACAACAACCTCATCCGGCGCGACCTCTCGGGCTTCGTGGGCTACGTGGAGCGCCACCCGGAGATCCTCTCGGAGCTCGTGGCGGGCTACGAGAACCCGGAGATCGCGCTCAACTGCGGCACGATGCTCCGCGAGGTGAGCGCGTGTTGTTCTATATGAATGGCGGGCGCTGCCACTGACGCACACGAATGCTGCATGCAGTCTCTTCGCCACGAGCTCCTCGCAGCGAAGGTGCTCTACTCGCCCGACCTCTGGAAGTTCTTCGACGTGTACGTGCACCTCCCGAACTTCGAGGTCGGCTCGGACGCGTTCGCGACATTCAAGGAGTTGCTCACGCGCCACAAGACACTGTCGGCGCAGTTCTACGCGAGCCACTTCGACCTGGTACACAGGCGCTTGCGGGTTCCTTGGTGCTGCTGTTCGCATCGCCAGAACTGACGTGAGAATGCACTGTCACGTGGGCAGATCTTCTCCAAGTACAACTCGCTGCTCATGTCGGAGAACTACGTGACGCGGCGCCAATCGCTCAAGCTGCTCGGCGAGATCCTGCTCGACCGCGCCAATTTTGACATCATGATGAAGTACATCGGGTGCGTGTGTCATTGTCGGCGCTGGTGGCGATGCGGACACTGACGTTGCTGATGGTGGTGGTGGGGCTGTTACTCCCATGGTACGTTGTGGCGTGTGTCCGCACAGCGAGAAGGAGAACCTCAAGATGATGATGAACCTGCTGCGCGACACGAGCGCGAACATCCAATTCGAGGCGTTCCACGTATTCAAGGTGTTCGTGGCGAACCCGAAGAAGCCGGACGCGATCTCGCTGATCCTGCTCAACAACCGCGAGAAGCTCGTCGCGTACCTGAAGAACTTCCAGAACTCCAAAGGTGCGAGAGCTGCAAAAGAGGAATGCAGGTGACGCTGTTCGCTCTCAAATGCGGCTCACTGACGAGATACTGCGGTTGCGTGCTTTCCAGAGGACCCGCAGTTTATCGAGGAAAAGGCGCTGCTCGTGCGGACATTAGAAGGTCTCCAGGCGCCGGACGCAGACCCGTCGCCTGCGCCGGTGTCGACGTGATCGCGTTTGAAGACTCACCCGAGATCCCCGCCGTCGACGACAACGACGAAGACACAGGAGTGGTGTGCAGCAGGATCGCAACGACTTCTTCCTCCTCCGTGCGTGCTGGCAGTAGTGGCCCTGCAGTTTGCAATACATGCGTACAACCCCCGTGCCTTTGACCGTTGCAAGTCGAGCATGAACTGAGGTCTCTCGCAGCCAGCCTTCACGAGTGTGGGGATCGAGTACTTGAGCTGCTTTCGCCTCCTGGTCGATTTGAGCACTGACTGCCGCGCGGGTCGCAAGCTCCATCCAGCCTACATTCCTCGCGCTGTTCACAGGAGCATGAGTCACGAAAAGTAGAACGCATGATTCTTCGAACACGTTCGAATTTTTGGTTCGATTTTTTCGACCGCACTCTGAACTCTGCAGAGTACCAGTTCGATTCTGAGCGCTGCTGCTTGCTGCTGCTGCAAAGCCCTTGAGAGGCACAGACTCCAGACACGCCGGTGATCCCTGCAGAGCTCCAGGACGGCGGCCGTCGCGATCGTCGACGCCTCGCGTGCGGAGCAGAAACAGGAGGCCGCGAGAGAGATCCAGTCTCGCGTTCTTCCGCCCTCCGCTGCCGTCGCATCGCACAGCAGCAACGTAGCGTTTTGCTGTTGCTGTTGCTGCTCTTTGGTGAACTTCCTTCCTTGGTGTTCAGGCAGGTGCGTCTCCCCATCAGCATCCTCCTCCTCTGTTAAGCGATCCCGCAACGTCAACGTCCTACAGCGCGCGTGCGGCGGCATGTCTCGCCGGGCTTTCCACCGTCTCGAGCTCAATGCGCTCTGCTCTGCATGCACGAGAGTCCCAGAGCTGGCCGGTTCCTATCGGCGCCGCAGGGCGGACCAACCAGCCAACCAAGCAACGACCCAGCGAGCGCTTGCTGGTTCGTTGTCGACCATCCATCTATCCATGTACTGTATGTATCCACGCAGCGCACTGAGCGGGCGTCCGCGGACTCGCGTCGCTCGCTCGCTCGCTGTCTGCCCTCCTCTTCCCATTGTCACCTTGGATACAAGGCGAGCATTAGGAGAATCGAGCGAAGGAACGCGCCTGCGTGCTCGTGAGTAACCTGTGCGCATGAAGAGGAGGCGCCGCCGCCAGCCAGTGCTGGTCAGCAGCACCACGACCACCTCACAGGACGGACCAAGCAAACAAGCTCCCAGCTCCACGACGACGACGGCGGACCTGCATGCCCAGCGGTCATGGCGATCGTCGTCAAGTGTGACTAGCAAATAATGCGTTCAGAACCGGCCATAGACGAGCCAACCTACACTTGACAACCTCGCGACGGCTTGTTCAGTGCAGGTTACCGGATCTCTCTCCTTCTCCGCGTGCGAGGTAGGAGGAGCGCCGCCTTCCTCCTTTGCTCTTCAGCCCTCTGCCGCTGCCTGCGTGCAAGGCTCACATCCCAACGCGCCGCGTCCCCCACTAGAGACGCCACCGCGTACGTACCTCAAGCACGTCGCCTTGCACCAGGAGCGAGAGAGTGGTCTCCAGTTGCGAACTTCGTCCTCGGAGGGTGCACGCCCGCCCACCACACGTTCCTCCCGCAAGTGAGACCTCGACCAGGTGGGACCGCCACCACTAACAGCAGCAGCAGCAACAGCAACGACGACGGCAGCAACAACAACGACAGCACCACCACCTTCGGTCGATGATATGCTGAGCAACAACAGCTCGCAGAGCGGAGGCAGCCCGGTGACGGAGGACGAGGAGGAGGACGCGCGCCAGCAGCGTCGCCGCCGCGCTCGCGAGGGCGCCACGCGCCGCAGCAAGAGCTACACGATCGAGGGGCTCGGCAAGCTGCTGCACCGCGCGGCGCAGAGCGGCGACGCCCGGAAGATCGCCAAGATCGTCAAGAAGGCCGGCGCGCAGCTCGACCTCGACCGCGTCGACGTCGACGGCTTCACGGCGCTGCATCTCGCGTGCGTGGGCGGTCACGAGGACGCGGTGCACGAGCTCGTGAGCGCCGGCGCCAAGATCGAGGCGGCCACGCCTGAGGGCTTCACGGCGCTCATGTTCGCGGCCTGGAAAGGAGCGCTGTTCATCGCGTCGTACCTCGTGGCGCACGGCGCGAACCTCAAGGCCATGGACGTCGACGGCAACGACGCCGCGTACATCGCGCAGATGAACAGCCACACGCACGTGGTCGAGTACCTGCGGCAGGCGGCTTCGACGCCAGTCTCGAACGCGAC
Organism: Globisporangium yorkense; assembly: GCA_023333695.1. Classification (NCBI taxonomy): domain Eukaryota; phylum Oomycota; class Peronosporomycetes; order Pythiales; family Pythiaceae; genus Globisporangium; species Globisporangium yorkense. Next base: position 5,807 of record JAASFH010000303.1, read on the forward strand.
GGCGTCGGCCAAGGTGCTGGACAAGAGCTTCGGCGAGCTGTCGGTCGAGGAGATGAAGGAACAGGAGCGGAAGAAGTCGGCAAGCTCGAGCAGCCCGATGAAGAGCGATCTACTCGACTCCCCGATCAGCGGCATGAGCACCGACGTGGGCCACAACGACAGCGACCTCAGTGTGGACGCCGACGTCGACGCCGAAGTCGAAGCCGACGCGGACACCGGCGACGCGGCGTCAGACGATATCGCCGACTCGGATGGCGCGACGCCGCTGCTCATCGCGGCAATGCACGGGCAGCTCGAGACGGTCGAGTGTCTGCTGGAGCGCGGCGCCAACATCCACGCGAGCATCCCCGGGGGCGCGACGAGCCTGCACCTCGCAGCCGGCGGAGGGTACCTGGCGCTCGTGACGTATCTGCACGCCCACGGCGTCGCAGTGGATGTCCGCACGGCCGACGGCATGACGCCGCTGCACGAAGCGGCGTTCCATGGCCACGCCGCGGTCGTGCGGTACCTGCTCGCGCACAAGGCGGACGTTAACGCCGCGATGGACTGCGGCACGACGCCGCTGCACAAAGCCGCCGAGAACGGCCACGTGCACGTCGCGGAGCTCTTGATCGCGAGCGGCGCGCACGTCGAGGCCGTGACGAAGGACTACCTGTCGGTCGCCCGCGGCGCGCGACGAGGCAGCGTGCGCCGCAGCAGCGTCACGTTCGTGCCCCAGCGCCGAGATGATGACCACGATGACGACCACGACGATGAGAGCCCTCGAGGCGAGAGCGGGAGTCCGGCGTCCAGCCAGGTCGCGCTCGCGCTCGCCGCGAAGAACGGCCACCTGGACATGGTCGAGGTTCTGCTGCGCGAAGGCACGCTCCCTGGCGCGCGCAGCGAGGGCGACGCCGCGAAGCACCCGCTGGTGCTCGCAGCGGCGAACGGCCACGTGGAAGTCGTTCGGCTGCTGCTCGCGCAGGCGGGCGCCACGCTCCCGGACGCAGCGTCGCGCGTGCTCTGCGCCGCGGCGGAGAACGGCCACCTGCAGGTCGCTGAGCACGCGCTCGCTCAAGGCGCGTCGGTGGACGCGGCGCTCGGCCGGCGGCAGGCGACGCCGCTGATCCTCGCGGCGCGCAACGGCCACCTCTCGGTCGTGCTGCACCTGCTCTGGTCCGGCGCGCAGCTCGAGGCCGCGAACGCGCACGGCTACACGGCGCTGCACTACGCGGCGCAGCACGGCCACCTCAACGTCGCCAACAGCTTGCTGCTCAACGGCGCGAACGTGGACGCTGTCTGCACGGGCAAGAAGGCGTCGCCGCTGCACCTCGCGGCGCAGTCCGGCCACGATGACGTCGTGCGCTGCCTCCTGTCGTTCGACGCCACGGTCGACGCCGCGCGGACGGGCACGATCACCGCTCTCCACATCGCGGCGGAGCGCGGCCACGCGGCGGTCGTGAAGGAGCTGCTCGCGCACGGCGCGAACATCGAGGCGGTGTCCCAGAACGCGATCCGGCCGCTGTACATCGCGGCGTACCACGGCCACTATGACGTCGTCGAGCTGCTGGTGGCGGCCGGAGCGGAGCTGGAGGCGACCTCGAGTCCGAGCAGCGCGACGCCGCTTCGCGCTGCGGTCACGCGCGGCTTCGCGTCGGTCGCGGAGCTGCTGCTCGCCAAGGGAGCGGACCCGAACGCCCGGGACGCGAGCGGCTCGACGTGCCTGCACAGCGCGGCGTCGAACGGCAGCGGCGAGCTGATCCGGCTGCTGCTGGCTGCCGGCGCGCACCCGGACGCCGCGGACCACGCCGGCCACAACGCGCTCGACTTCGCCGCGTCGGACGCGATCCAGCTGCAACTGCGCCTCGCGCTGCTCAAGGCGCACTGGCTGAGCCAGAACAAGTGAGCGAGCGAGTGCTCATAGAGAGGAAGAGCACGAGCCAATGCAACACCTATTTATCAGCTAGGTACATGGAGTCTGGTGGCGCTGCTGCTGAGGTGACACTGGCAGGGGGGAGGGATCGAGGCGCTAGCACTGCGCGCGCGTGTAGAAGAAGCCGGGACCCTGGAGCGCCGGGCGGACGTGGTTGTCGAAGACCGGCTGGAAGGCGCACGCCGGCTGCGGTCCCTGCGCCGCGCTGTCCTCGAGCCAGCAGAAGTGGCCGGTCTTCTCGACCGTGTGGAAGAACAGCCCGCCGCGCTCGTCGAGCGTCTTGAGCCCGTACGTGTCGCCGACGTACTCGCGCGTCTGCTTGACGTCGACGATCTGGAGCGTCGAGAACTTGCTCTCGACCTCCTCGAGACTCGCCACCTCGCTGTACTGCGCCAACTGGGACGTCTGCCACGGCGTGACGACGCCGTCGCCCGGCGACGCGAAGAAGTGCGCCTCCGTGAGCTTGAGGAAGTTGTCGCGGCGGCGCTTCTTGTCCGTCTCGCACGCGGCGTCACCGTCGCCGCAGACGTTGATGTTGTTGATGCGCGGGAAGTACGCGTTCGTCGTGACCCACTTGTCGAAGTACGGCGAGCGGTCGAGGTTGAACGCCGAGTACTTGGCCTGGAGCTCGGGCTCGGTGACCGCGAGGGTCGAGAAGTCGCGCTGCAGCTTGCCGCCGAAGTCCGCTTGCGAGTAGCTCGAGAAGTTGAACACCTCCACCGGTAGCAGCGTCTGCCCGAAGAACGTGGCGAGCACGTAGAGCGCGGCGAGGTCTTCCTGCTGCGGACCCTGGAAGGCGCCGTTCGCGACGCCAGCGAGTGCCACGAACGCCTTGGCGTTGTGGTCGTCCATCTCTTCGATCACGCCGCGCGCGATCGCGCCGCCCTGCGAGTGCGCCATGAACACGTAGCCGTGCTCGTAGCGCGGGTCATTCGCGGTGATGTTGCGGATCTGCTCGATCGCGAGCGGCACCTGGTCATTGAGCGGTTTGGTGGAGCACTGCTCGGTGCAGAACGTCAGCGGCGTGAACACGCGGCCGTCAGCGACGAGGTTGGCTTGGATGTTGCGCGCGGACTCGGCGTTCAGCGTGACGCCGTGGAAGAAGAAGATCGGGAGCGGCACCTTCTCGGTCGGGGTCGCGGTGGGCGACAGCGCATGTCCGGTCGGGAGCCAGGAGCTCGCAGCGAGCAGCGAAGTCGCGGCAAGAAGGAGACTGGTGATCTTGACCATACTTGGCGGGTTGGTAGGTTGGTCCGTTGACTCGGAGGTGGTAGTGGAGGAGGAGGGTGTGGTCGATGCGAGGTGAATCGGAGACTGAGTGGCCGAGCGAGCTGGAGACCGCGGGCTCCGGATCCGAGCGCGCAGTCGGTAGACGCACATCGAGTTGGTCTCCTACTTGCTCACATGGTACAAGAATGTCAGGTCGTCATCAACGTGGGAGGTCATCGCACGGTGTGAAGTGAAGTGTGAAGTGTGAAGTGCTCCTTACTGTCGCGGATCCTATCGCGATGCTGCTTCCCACTGCAGTGAACGAGGTGACGCCTGGAGAGGAATGCTGCGTGTCAACAGAGGCCAACGATCGTGATTGCTGCCATGTTTGACTTCGACAAGGTTGTCTGTCACCGTGTTCGCCATGAGCTAGGGAGCATCTCGCTACAGTGTTTGTATCGACACACTCGTTCGGCTTGCATTGATCGACAACCGCTACTGCTCTCTTCCTCGACAGATCTCGCGCGTAAAGCGAAAGAATGCGGCAGTTGAGAGAAGAGATGCATGCGTGCAGTAGGTTTGAGCCAGCAGCAGCACGCTGAGCGGCACTAGTACCGCTATCCTATCTCACACATATCTACAGTGCGAGAGCGACGTGCGCATTCTCCGCATCATCACGCTTGGTGCGCAACGGATCGCGCAGCACGGGGTAGAGATGCTCGTCGTACACGGACTGGAACTTGCAGTCGAGTCGTCCGTCAGCCGTGATGTAGTCGCGCACCCAGCACGAGTGGCCGACATTCGGCACCGCGTGGAGGAACAGCCCGCCGCGTCTGTCGAGTGTCTGGAGTCCGTAGCTGTCTTTCCTGTACTCGCCAGTCTCCTCCATGTTGAGCACGCGGAGCTGCGAGAAGAGCGACTCGAGCTGCACCGTCGTGCGCATTTCCGCATACGCGCCGAGGATCGACGACTGCCACGGAGAGATGAAGTCGTCTTGTGGCGAGCCGAAGAAGTGCGCGGCGCGGAGCTTGAGGAAGTTGGCGCGGCGGCGCTTCTGCGCGGCGCGGCACGCCGTGCCGTTGAAGCCACACACATTGACGTTGTTCACGAGGCTCAGGAACGGGTCGAGCGCCACCCAGAGGTTCGCCACGGGCGGGCGCAGCATGTCCACGAGCGCCAGCTGGTTCGTCACGAATGGGCTCAGTGTTGTGTCCGCGATCGCGCGCTGGATCGTGCCGCGGAAGTCTGCGGGTGTGAATTTGGTGAAGTCGAAGAGCTGCGGGTCCACCGCCTGGGGTCCGAAGACCGAGAGCACGGTGAGCGCGAGGAAGTCGGTGGACTGCGGGCCGTAAAAGAGTCCGTTCTGCGGTCCCGCGAGACACACGAGCGTCTTGACGTTGTGGTTGTCCCATTCCTCCACGACACTTCGCGCGATGAGTGCGCCTTGCGAGAGCCCCATGAAGATGTAGCCGTCCTTGTACGTGTCCGCGTCGCTGCTGACGATGTCTTTGACCGCGGTGATCGCTTCTTGAACCTGAAGCTTGAGCGCCCTGCCCGAGCACATGTCCTGGCAGAACGTCAGCGCCGTGAACGCGCGGCCCTCGGCCGTGAGGTTCGCGCGGAAGTTGTCGCCCGTGTGCGCGCTCGACCCGAGTCCGTGAAAGAAGAAGATCGGGAGGTTCGCGCCGTCGGGGTCGAGCGGGTCCGCGTGGTTCGCCATCGATTCTCTGCGAAGGCTGCGGTGACCGAGGACGACGGAAGCCGCCGCGCAAACAAGCATAGCGAGGACCGCGAGGGAGCGCATCGCGACTCTCATGACAAACGGCGGTGCTGTCGGTGCTGCCGAGAGCGCTTCTTCGCCGACTGAGGCCGAGACTCGTCCAGCACAGCGCACGGCAGCGACGCTACGCGCGACAAGGCGCGACTTGTCGAGCACTTGTCCTGGCATCACTCCCTGACGTTGTCGTCATTGCGAGCACGAACAAGCGGTGTCATCGTCGATTGCCGTGCATGTGCGCAGAGCTGAAGCTCTGGAACAGCACCGTCGAGATCGACACGATAGCTCTTGGAGGAAGGAGGCATGCTGAGCGGGGAGCGCTGCGGCGATTTCTCCGGTTTGAGGAGCCTGCTGTGGTTTTTCACCTCGGCACGATGGGTTTCACCTGCTCGAAAAACCACAGAGGTTACAGATTGTGTGGACAACCTCAACGAGAAGTATTATTGAAATGTGACTGTTCGCGATCGCATACTCAAGCACGCACACGCGCACGACGACGTCCAGCCGTCCGCTCTTGTCTTGGTGCTTGCTCTCGCTCGCTGGCTCGGCGGGCAGATTGATGCCCAGTCGAACGCACAAGACGGTTCGTCGCCCTCCACTCGCTGCAGCTTCTCGGTCTGCGGGGACGCGCTCAGTGCGGCGCAGCGTCCTCCTTTTCGCGCTCGTCTGCGGCGCCTGCAGCTTCTTCGCCTGCACCGCACCTCTCGCAGCAGCAATAACAATCGACGCTGGCGACACCGACGCAAACAGCTCGACACTGTCCCCGCCACCGTCTTCGTCTTCGCCGTCCTCGACGCCGCCAGCAACTTCTGCTCCGACGCCGATGGCGGACACTCCGGAGCCGCCCGATGCCACCGCCACCACGGCTCCTCCACCCTCGACTCAAACTCCGACAGCTACACCACGTGCTGTGCCATCCTCTCCGCCTCCAGAAACACCACCATCGTCAACACCACCGTCTGAGCGACCGACACTGACGCCGACACCAACCGCCACGACCAGGACGCCGACGCAAGTACCAACCTCACCTCCGCCATCGTCCCCACCTCTATCAACGTCAGCGACTCCGTCGACGCCACCGAGCCCCGACACCTTCGCGCCAGCGACGCAACAGCCCACGCCGACAGCGTCTCAACAGCAGCAACCACCGACCGAGTCGCCGCCGCCTGGGACGCAGCCTCCGAGCTCGGAGGAGACCGTCGTGGCGTACAACTCCACCACGCTCCCGCCTGGCGTCGACGCGAACGTCCTCGACGGAGGCGAGCTCGTGAGCGTTGAGACGAAGGCCACGACCCGGGACGGCCAGACGTCCATCAGCTACACGATCGTCGTCAAGAAGGGCGATCGGGTCGAGATCGTGCAGCAGCCAGGCTTCAACACCACGGACCCGGCGATGAGCACTGCACCGCCTTTGACTGCAGGTGCGATGCTCCGACCTGCTCGTACTTGGCCAGCGTCGTCGTCGCTGAGACTCACCTCCTTCTCTTACCTTCCTTTGTGCTGCAGGACCCATCATAGGAGAGCTCCCATCGCAGCAGCAACAGCAGACTCACACGCCGACGAGAAGCGCGATGATGAACAGCGGCGCCATCGCTGGGCTCGCGTTGGGAGCGCTCTTCATCGGACTGCTCATCTCGGGAGTGCTCATGCGGCGCCGCAACCAGAAGCCCACGACCGTAGCTGACAAGGACGCGAAGAGCGCCGAGGAGAGCTACTCGTCGCTGGAGAACAGAGGCTATCGCGAGGCCATGAACCGCACGCGCAACTCGTCGTACGACCTCGAGTTCGCCATGAGCATCACTGGCGGCGGTGGTATCGGCGCCTGCCGAACGCCAGGACGGCATCGCAGCAGCCTGTGGGAGGACTCGGCCATCGTCGCGGCGCGCATCCCGTTCGACAAGGTCGAGGTCGGCGAGCTGATCAGCCGAGGCGGCTTCGGCGAAGTGTTCAAAGGAGTGTACCGCGGCCAGGTCGTGGCGATCAAGAGGCTGCTGCCGGAGACGCGCAAGGACCTGCAGCACATCGAGAACTTCCTGAGCGAGATCAAGCTGCAGGCGGCGCTCGAGCACCCGCACATCGTCGCTTTCCTCGGCGTCGCGTGGGAGTCGCTCAGCGAGCTCTACGCGATCTCCGAGTTCATGGACAAGGGAGACCTGCGCTCACTCCTCCTGAGCTATCACAGCCACGCCTCGGGGTCGCCGCCACCGCCGCCGCAGGGCTTCACCTTCGAGAAGGTTCGGATCGCGCTGCACGTCGCGCACGCGCTGACATATCTGCACTCACTGCAGCCGCAGGTGCTGCACCGCGACCTCAAGTCGCGCAACATCCTGCTCTCAGACAAGCTCGACGCCAAGCTGACAGACTTCGGATCGTCGCGTGTCCGCGCAGACAGCCAGGCGACGATGACTGCGGGTGTGGGCTCGTCGCTGTGGATGGCGCCCGAGGTGATGGTCGGACAGCGCTACGACGAGAAGAGCGACATCTTCTCGCTCGGCGTCGTGCTCTCGGAGCTCGACACGCACGAGCTCCCGTACGCGAACGCGAAAGGGAACGGGAGACGGGAGCTCGGAGACAGCGGCTTTGGCAGCAGCAGCGGCAGCGCTGGCGGGAGCAGCGCCGGCCGCTCGCTCCCCGAGACTGCGATCCTGCAGCTCGTATCGATGGGGAAGCTGCAGGTGACGTTCTCGCGGTCGTGTCAGCCGGAGATGGAGGCGCTGGCGTGCAAGTGCCTCAACGTGGACCCCCGCGAGCGCCCGACGGCCGCCGAGGTGCTCTACCAGCTCCACGTCGTGCTGCGCATGTTCGAGACGATGTGAGCAAGCGTCGAGTAGGAGCACGCGAAAGAGAGAGAGAGAGACGCGTAGGGAATAACCATGTTTGTGTGAGCGCAGCATACATACGACGCGAATGAGTTGAGCAGGTTGCAAGTGCTACGATCTACAGGCTGGCAGCGAGCAGAGCGATCGCCACTGCAGCGCTGGCTGCGAGAGAAGGGACCGGGGACCCCGCCGCGCTGTCTGTTGGCGCTACCGTCGCAGGCGTCTCCGTCTCGGATGTGTCCTCGTCCGACTGCGACGACGATGAGGAAGCGGAAGCCGATTCGATCACATGGGTGTCGATCTCGAGGCTGCCGCTGCTGGTGGCGTCCATGTCGCCAACAGTGGAGCTGGTGCTGCTCCCACTACTACTGGAGCCAACACTGGCAGCGGACGCATCCAGGCTTGAGCCGAGGTCGGACGAGGCTCCAGAAGCGGACTCGCTAGCAGACCCGTTCGAGCTGCTGCTGCTCGAAGACGACAAGCTGCCGGAAGACTCAGCCTCAGCGAGCGCTGGCGAGAGCGTGAGGAGAGAAGGTTCGGCGCTGGTTGTCGCTCCTTCAGCCGACGAGCTCGTCGTCGCCGCCGTCGTCGTTGACTCCAAGGTCGAGCCGGCGCAGTAGAGCGTGACGGGGTCGACCAGCTCCTCCAGGAGACTCACGCCGCTCACCGTGCACTCGCCGAGTCCTGACGCGCTGAACTGGTTCAGCACCTCCACGCACGCGTCGCTCGCGCACATGCTCGCCATCATATCCTCGGTGGCTGCGCTGAGCAACGCGAACGAGTACCCCGAGTCGCTCGAGCACGTCGACACGCTCGCGGACGCGAGGAGTGTCGTGAGAGTCGCTTGCTCGCACTCTGCAGCGTCAACGGACAGGGCGACGAAGGCAGCGGAGACGAAGGCGAGGACGATGAACTTGGTCATTGCTGAAGCTTGGTGGCAAGGAAGGTTGTTGGGGAATGGCAGGACGCTGTCGTTCTTCCTGTAGCCGTGTCCAACACGCCTCGCTCGGGTGTGTGTGTGGCGCGTGTGGTGGACAGCATGCGCAGCAGATCGTCCGTTGACCATCGGCATGCTGCTGCTGTCGTATGCAGACACTGTATGTCTGCTCCTGCGAGATCGTCCAGCCAGACCACCAGGTGCTTCGGTGTCGACAATGTCATCGACTCCGGAGCGATCCTCCTCCTCCTCTGAGATACAGAGCAGACCTGTCGATCATCAGGTCGGAGCTGGAGTCGGACTGCGGTGCTTTCGTCTCACCTCAGCCGTCCGCTTCAACAGTCGAACATGGTTCAGGAGGTCGAGTCTCTACGTCAGCTCCAGCAGTAGCTTCGCATAGGTTCAGACGCACGGCATGAGCGCGAGGCGCATGAACGCCACCTGCACGTACTCCCAGGACGACGCCGTGAGGCTGTCGAGCACCGCGAACGGGTACTCGTGCAGCATGAACACGACGTGGAACCCGAGCGTCAGGTTCTCGCCGACGTTGTGGAGCGTGAGCGAGCCGTCGAAGTCGGCGGCGAAGCGCAGCCTGAACACTCACACGAGGCCGAGCACGACGACGACGCAGTCGACCACGAGCAGGATGAGCGCCAGACAGGACTCAGAGACGTCGTTGAGACTCCCGCTGGTCTCGTCACGAGGTACTCGGAGAAGGAGAAGTTGAGCACGAGCAGGAGCGGGACGAAGGCCTCCGATGTCTCTCTGTCAAGTAAGCGCTGCTATATGTTCACGAGTACGGAAGAGAACGACATACCTTGACCTTCTGGGTGCTGCTGCCTCCTGCTCACGTCGCTTCACCACCAGCGCCACCGCTCTCCCTGTCCCCGTTCGCGGCGCACGCAGCTAGTACCCACCTTCGCGTCGGCGCGGCGCGCACTTAATAATGTCATCTACCCGGAGGATCATCTCGGCGGCCTCCGCGGCCGAGAACAGCACCTGCTTCTTGCTCTTGAACGCCTCGCGGATGCCCAGCGCGTCCATGTCGCCGATCGTGCCAGTACGCATGTCGAGGCCCGCGGTCGTCTGGCCGCTGTGGTGCGCCGCGCGCAGCTGCGTCACGAGCTCCGAGCTGTCGAAGCCGCCGTTGTCCGCGATGATGCTTGGCAGCTGGCGCAGCGCACGCGCGAACGCCTCCATCGCGAGCGCCTTCTTGCCCGGGATCGACGGCGCCTTGGCGTCGATCGCCTGCGCCATGAGCACCTCCGTGCACCCGCCGCCCATGATCGTCTGCGAGTGCTTGACCGTCTGCGTGAGCACCGCGAGCGCGTCGTGCAGCGAGCGCTCGGCCTCGTCCAGCAGGTGCGTGCTCGCGCCACGCAGGATCACCGAGCACGCGTTGCCGGTCTTGACGCCCGAGAAGCGGATCAGCCGGTCCTCGCCGATGATCACTTCCTCGATCAGCGCGCACTCGCCGATACGCACGTCGTCCGGGCGGTCGAACGTCGACGCGATGTCACCGCCCGTGACCGCGGCGAGGCGCTCGATGCCGTCAAAGTCGGCGTGCTCGATCGCCATGATGCCCTTCTCCGTGAAGAGCTGCTCCGGGTAGTTGTAGATCAGCTGCCGGTTCACGAAGCAGTTGATGCCGAAGCCCGCGATCTTGTCCACCTTGGCCTTCATCTTGGCCTTCTCCGCGTCCTCGATCGCCGCCACCTTCTCCATCGAGTCCACCTTGACCTTGGCGCCGTAGATCTTGATCTTGTCCGTGTCCATGCCCGTGTTCGCGATCAGGATCCGCGCGTTCTCGAGGCGCTTCGGCTGGCCCACGCCGATCTTCTTGTCCAGCAGGAAGCCGTCGTCCAGGTACGAGTCCTTGAGCGACCCGCCGGGCTTCTTGATGATCTGGATGTGGTCCAGGTTGCTCGAGCCCTTGAGGCGCAGCACTGCGTTCACCGCGAGCTCCGCTGCAACCAACACATCGTAGGTAGCCAGCACCAAGATCGTCAGCACGCGTCCAATGACAGCATCCATATCTAATAGCCTAGTAACCCGTACCAAAGTAGTCCTTCTCGTGCGTGAGCAGCTTGGAGCTGAGCGTCGTGCGCGCGATGTTGAGCAGGTCCGCGCGGAACTTGGTCGGGTCCGCCGAGTGGTCGCGCGCGCTGGCCACGAGCGCGTCGTGGGCGGTCGTGAGCGCAATGCGCCAGCCGTCGATGATCGTCTGCGGGTGGATGCGCGCGTCGATGAGCTTCTCGGCCTCGCGCAGCAGCTCGCCGCAGAGCACGGCGACGCTCGTCGTGCCGTCGCCCACTTCCTCGTCCTGCGTCTTGGCGATGTCCACGAGCACCTTGGCCGCCGCGTTGTCCACGTACACGGACCGCAGGATCGTCGCGCCGTCGTTCGTCACGGAGATCGACTTGTCCGGCCCGCCCATCGACTGCAGGATCTTGTCCATGCCCTTCGGCCCGAGCGTCGTCTTGACCATGTCGGCGATCGCGATCGCGCCCACGAACGACGCCATGCGCGCATTCTCGCCCTATAACAACACTGTGAGCATTCATTCCCCATAGCGAAGACCCTCCGCCCTAGTCAACACATTACGTGTACTTCGCACCTTCTCCACCTGGGACTCCGGGTCCAACACCGCCTGCGCACATGCGTCGCCAGCCGCCGTTAGCTCCGGTCAGCAGCAGCAGCAGCAGCAGCAGCAGCACCCCCTCTCATACTGAAGCGCACACTTGAAGACGCACCTGCTGCATGATGGTCCGCTGGCTTCTTGTGCTGCTGCTTGCGCTTCTTCTTCCTCCCCCTCGACGACGATCGACGAGCAAGATCCGCTTGTTGAGCGAAGGCGGGTGGCTGGCGAAAATATCGGAATTAAACGGGTGTCTTTCACTCGTTTAATTTCGACAGGAGGGCTCCGAAAAAGTACGATTGCGAACGGATTCGAGAGGGTACACAAAACCCGGTCATCGGGTTAAAGAGAGGAATGTAGCCATCTTCTTTTTCTGAGATGACACGACTTGGAGAGAGCTATGCTACATTGACGGCGAGAGATCGTTCGCGCGTGTTCGGGTGTACAAGCGCCTTATTGCGTCCTGCGCCCTCGCACGAGAGAGCACGGCGCTCAGCTCGCAGCTCGCCGCTTTATTGTGTCGGCGAGGATCGCGTCGACGAGCCGGCGCGCAAGGTCGGTCTGGTGCGCGACGAACGCGGCGTTGTCGAGCACCGTCGGCAGGAACAACTCCTTCACGTCCTTGAGCAGCGGGTCGTAGAACGCGCCGCCCTCGACGAGCGTCTCGAACACCTGCGCGTGCAGGTCCGAGAGGTACCGCTTGGCGTACGCGCGCGCCGCGACCTTCTCCTCGAGCTCGGCTTGCGCCGCCAGCCGCTTCTGCTCCTCGTCCACGCGCCGCTGCTTCTCGGCGTACTTGCGCTTCGCCTCGGCCTCGAGCCGCTGCACCTCGGCGAGCTCAGCGTTGCGCGCCTGCTCGAAGAGCTCCTGGCGCTGCCGGATCTCGCGCAGCTCGTTCTCCTCAAGCACTTCGAGCATCCCGATCTCGAGCGTCTTGCCCACGAGCACCTCGAGGATCGGCTCGACCTCCAGATCAAAGTCGAACAGATCGCCGTTCTCGATCTGCGTCGCTACGTCCACGCCTGACGCCTTGGGCACGAACGTCACCGGCGCGTGCAGGTCCAGCAGCGCGTCGGTCTGCGTGTCCACGTCGACCTCCGGGTTGCGATCCGTGAGCTCCTCGAGGTAGTTGTCGGTCTGGATGTCCATGTGCGTGCGGCCGTCGATCGGCGGAGGCGTCACTGGTCGCTGCTGCTGCTGTTGCGACGAACTCTGCTGTGAGCGCGAGGCTTTCGCTTTGCGCATGTCGGCGCTCGTGTTTTCCGGTGTCTCCTGTGCAGCACGCGCGCGCGTCAGTCGATGTTCCTTCTCTTACGTACGTATATATCTCTCGCTAACTCGAGCTCAGCGTGACGTCGACTACTACTACCACGCACTCACCTCCCGCGTGACGTAGGCGCTCCCGCGGTGCACGCGCTTGTCGTACATGATGTTCTGCGGCCGCTCGGCTCTGTCATAGCGAGTACAGGAAGAGATCAGTCGACGACAGTCGCTCCCACCTTGACAACTCGTTAATGTGTAGCATGAACGAGCAGCGCACCCATTCTCGCGCAGTGGTTTGACGCGCTTGGTGGACACGGACCGCGGCGCGGCCGAGAACTCGTAGCCTGCCGCCGACATCCACGCGCAACGGACCCTTCTTGCTGCTGGTAGTGCGGATGAGGAGGAAGGTGATGGCGTCGGAGGGTGACGTCGTCGGGGAGGAGGAGGTGAAGACGACCGAGACGACCAAGTACGCGAAGGGCGAGGAGAGTTCCAAAAGCAGCTCTTTCGCGACTCTTCAGAGCAACGAATCAGATGGACTGAGTTCTGAGTACGATAATTGATGAAGTAACACAGTTGTGATGATGTGTTTCGGAAAAATACGCACTTGTTTTCAGTATAGGTTGGCAATCGCTTCCAAATATGCTCGTTTTTTGTTCGGTATAATTTCTCGTTTTGCGAACATACTGAAACCAAGTCATTTCAAAATGCGCATCTACTTCAAGTTTCAAGGATATCAGCAATATGGCTAACTTTTCTTTTGCTTGCCTCAAATGGGTTCAGTAAACCAGCAAGGCTCAGGAGAGAACACATTTTGTGTTTGTGTGTGGGGAACTTGAGGCTCGATGCTCTCTTCGCTGCTACACGCGCCTTGCATGCATGCTACTGCTGGTCCATAAAATGCTGCTCGCTTTGAGATCGGTGTGGCCCGAGTTCATGTGCGCACTGCGTACTAGCCCAGCAACAACAACGAAAGAAGAAGATCGCACTCACAATTGCCTGGCAGCCACAAGATGGCTACATGATGCTCTCAAACGAGGCGAACAGTGTGGGACCTTCCTCTTGAGATTCGTTTGCCGCAAAATGGCTTCGATTTCGCTGCTTCGACATCGGCTGTCGTCGTCGACGATGAACCGAGAACTCGCGTTCGCTTGTGGCACCATGCGATCGACGGACGCGGTCAACTCGGGGAGAGCAAGAGCGAGCGAGATGGACACCCGAGCCGGTTAGACGAATGAATGAGCTGTGCAACTTGGCTTGTAGGTGACACCCCACAAACACGCAAAGAGCGGTCTGCTTACCCGCTCACAACTCCATTCAAGCCAAGGGACCGACCGCGTGGCGAGCCGCAGCAGCTCAAAAGTCTTCTTCGTTGCTCGCTCGCTCGCGTGGTGCTTTTCATGTGGCGGTGGCAGCAGCAGCGGCGATGATTCTGCGAGCGAGCGAGCGCCGCGAAAGAGCTGCTCAGCACAGCAGCTTGAAGATCGGATAGCGAGATAGAGAAGAGGCTCAACAGCGCGCTGTGATCTTGTGATTGGACCACCAAGATGAATGATCAATGCAGCATGGAGACCATTTCTCGCTGCTGCAAGGGTACTTTCGCGGCGGGGGCGAGAAGGAGGATACTGTTGATGGTGTGTGGGTGAGCGTGCAAGGAGAAGCCAAGGATGCTTGCTCGATCGATCACGCTTTGCCTTTGAAAAGGTGTCATCGAGGCAAAGCGAATGATGCGCACGAAAAGGGTCTGTGAAGTACCAATAGGAGCCGACTGTGCCCCTTCTTTAGAACCTTTTTTTTCGACCCCTCCTTTTTCGTGCGTTACTTTTTTCGGAAAAGAAAAAACTGTGTCGCACACTTGGAATGGCTTTGCGAGGTGTGCTGTTTGCAAGGTGTGTTGGCGAGCGCGCATTGGCGAGCGCGCATTGGCGAGCGCATAGGAGCAGTGTTTATAAGCACTACCATCACCTGCGTCCGATGAATCGAGTCTTGTGTCTTGTGTCTTTATACTTTAAAGTTTGTGAGATGCAGGGTTAATAACTCGTTTCACCTTTGTTAACCGGATTCTTTTACTCTGTTGTACCTCTATATACTCATGCACTTGGATTAAGGAGGTATGATGTACATAAAGTGTGTACGATTAGCAGTGCTGCACAGGGTCACCCATTATAAATCATTCTGTGATTCGAGTTGTTACTTTTCAAGCGTGCTGGCTCTGATCGTGTTACTTTTGGCCACTCAAATCCAGAGCGCGCAGCTGCGCGCCCCAGCACTTCCTCTCCCCGCACTTCCGCTTTGCCGTCCGACCAAGTGGCTCGTTCGCGAGCGACTCGAGTGGCGCCGCCAGCCAGCAGCCAGACAGCAGCAGTAGCAGCCAGCAGCAGGGGCGTAACCCTCCGCACGCGTGCGCGCGTAACCCTCCTCCCTTCCTACTACTTCAGAGTCCCACCACATATGGCGACGCCGCCCACCGCATCGGCCGCGCGCCAGACGCTCGTGCTCGAGGCGCCGTCGTCACGGTTCTCGCCGCAGGGTACGCCACAGGTTACGCAGGGTACTCTTGGGCACAGCAGCAGCGCGAGCACGTCGCCGCTCGAGATCGCGTACAGCACCATCTCGCCCAAGGTGGACGCGCCGTACCCGATGCACATCAAGCTCAACCTGATCGACCAGAACGTGGGCGTGAACGGGTACGTTTGGCTAGCGGCGTCGCGATGGGTTACCAGGGGGTACGCTGACGAGCTGCTGCTCGCAGGGACTCGTCGAGCTGCGAGAGCCCGTTCCCGATGACGCCGATGACACCCGGCGGCTCCGTGGACCTGAGCAAGAAGCAGCGCCACAACCTGCGCGAGCAGCGGCGTATCCTGCGCATCAGCAACCAGTTCGACATCCTGCGCAACAAGCTCGAGGGCGCCGGGTACTCGTCGTCCAAGAAGGACAAGTTCACGGTGCTGCAGGCCACGCTCGACTACATCGCCTACCTCGAGCGCAACCAGCAGCAG
The DNA here is from genome assembly GCA_023333695.1 of Globisporangium yorkense. Lineage (NCBI taxonomy): Eukaryota > Oomycota > Peronosporomycetes > Pythiales > Pythiaceae > Globisporangium > Globisporangium yorkense. The sequence continues at coordinate 21,361 of JAASFH010000303.1, forward strand.
CAGGCGCTGCCCCCCGGTGCTGCTGGCGGTGCTGCGCGCACCGGCGGCAGCAGCGCCACGACAAATCACCAGCACATCCCGCAGCCGCCGCCGCCGGCGCCGGTCCCACACCGCCTGCCGTCGCCCGCTGGTCCCTCCAGACTCTCCATCACAGCGCCGTCCCCGTCGTCTCTAGCGCAGCGACAACTGGACGCGGCGAAAGCCGGCGCGGCGGCGGCGTCGTCGTTCATCATCGACAGCATGCCGTCGCCCGTGCCGGCGCTGTCCCTGCCCGGCGGCATCCCATCGTTCCCGCTCGACCTGGACTCGGCCATCTTCGGCGGCGCGACGAGCGCGTCCGGCTCGGGCTTCCACGTCGACTCGATCGAGGGCTCGAGCGCGACGTACAGGGACGTGTTCTCGAACAGCAGCATGCCGAGCCTGCTCGCGAAACTGGACGGCACGATCGTCGAGGCCAACGCGCTCTTCCTCGAGCTCTGCTGCAAGAACATTGACGAGCTGCGCCTCCACAGTCTCTACACGATGTGCACAGCCATGGACGCGCCCAAGATGTACTCGCTCGTGGCCAAGATCCTGTCGTGTGAGATGGCGTCGGCGCAGAGCAAGATGATGTGGCACTTTTCCGCCAACAGCGGCGACCGCAAGGTAGACTTGCTTGCACGGCTGGTCGGCCATGTGTGTGTGATGTCAGCTTGTGTGATGGGTGTTCTGGCCGGTGCTGACATAGCGATACGCCTTGCTGTGTGTGCGTGGCAGGTTTTTGTTTCCGTGTCGATGATCCACGACCACCTGCACCGCCCCGCAAACCTGCACTGCAGTCTGCTGCCGCTCTCGTAGTCAGTTCAGCGCTCGCCTCTCGACGGCCGGCTGAGCCTTCAAGCTCTCGGCGCTCTCGGCGTCGGAGCGTGAGATTTTGTTGCGAGCGAGGAGAGGAGAGAAGAAAGAGAAGCGAGTTGTCCGGACGAGGTGGAGGGGTCCCCTCAGCAGGCAGCCCTCCGCGTCCGAGAGATCGTAGCGAACGAGCAATCGAGCGAGGCGATTGGTGTGTGTGCGTGTCCGGCAGGTGGGAGGGCGGGTGGCGTCTCGAATGACTTGTCCCTCTCTCCTCCCACACCTGGAGCGTGTCCTTTCGGTGTTGTGACGCGGCAAACAATGAATTCGAGTTGAGTGCGAGTGGTGGCTCCTGCGGTGTCGTTGCGTGCGCTGTGCAGACGACCGTGTCGAGCGGAGCCATCAGATCGGAACGGTTCGAGTGCTGTGTTGAGAGGCGAACAACTGATGACACCTCCGCTGATCACATCGTCGATGTCTACTGCTGCGTCTCCTGCGACGCTGGCGAGTTGGTGCTGAAGGCGCCGGTGGTGGCGCGCCAGAGTCCCGCGGCCGCGAACGCGCCGGTGCACGCGAGCAGCCACCGGCGCTCGCCCACTTTCGATCGCGGCACCTTGGAGCGCTACCTCCACAGTGTTGACAGTAGCAAGTTTGAGTAGCTCATCGAGTAGATAGAAAGCGGGGCACAACACCGCGCACCTCACCTCGTGGAAGAAGTAGCCGGAGACGCCAAGCAGCGTCGCCGTGCCCGTGATGCGGCAGCTACAAGTAAGAGAAGCGTCAGAGCTCTCATATCAAGCAAGAAAAGCAGCTTCTGGCGATGGTGGTGATGGCGATCGCACCTGAGGCAGTCGCTGCCGGCGTCGCTCTTGTCGAGTGCGCTGTCGGCGCTGCTACTGGCTGCCATGCCTTGGCACTTGTCACCAAGCGACTCTGTGTTCGGATTTCGGAATGGGACGAAAGAGTGTAACCCGGATCGTAAACCGCGTACCAAATCGTAAAACTCGCGAA
>JAASFH010000304.1:0-23193 GCA_023333695.1 Globisporangium yorkense
GGTGGTGTGGGGGGAGGTTCTTCACACGGAAGTAGAGCTGGCGATTTCAAAAACGAAGTCTGGCACGGTTCAATTTCCGTTGCTGTCACTGGAGACCAATATTTGCAAACTCGAATGTGAACTGCGCTATACACTCTCCAGCAGTGGGCCCAGATGGCGCGTGCTCTGTTACACATTAAGTGGTGCGATGCCAAAGGGGTTACCGTTTGCGCAAGAGTTGCTGTTCGAAAAAATCAACTACAGCGAGTACGTTGTGACAAGGGAGACCAAGTTCATTTGTTTCCGCATGAGCAACTCCGCGGAGCGACGCACAACCAAGATGATTCGTCAAGTGCTAAACACAATACATCTTTGGCATGTCTGAACACACCCTAACAACCGCGTTGAAAGGGTGATCAATAGTGGACCAACATTCGCATATGTGACATTGAGCGCTGCAGCATAGCTGTTGGACCACCAAGATCCAAACTTCGCTAGTTTGTGCCACGGCATGGAACGGTAGATGCACCCAGACGAGCGCCTTGACGTGAGTGATCTGCGGTACTCCAGGTGTGCGTCCAGAACTCGTCCTCTGGTCATATGTGATATAGCAGGCGTTCTTCTCGTCAAGCCCGGTGAGGATGTAGTATAGGAGCTTGGCAGGCAAGCGCACACATTTCGCAGTATGCGTTCTACCTGTTCGCTTGTTAGTCCACACCAGGCACATCACACTCTGACACGCACACGGCTATAGAATACGCAGTCCACTCCGTCAGTCAGTACCTCACGGTTGTGATCCTGTTTTGCTAGTTCTTTTGATCAAAACCGGGACATGCGCGTACACTGAGTTCAATGGTAGTTCACACACACACTCGCACTCGCTATCTCTCTCTCTCTCTCTCTCACCCGTCATTCGTAGCACACAAGCTCACCTGGCTTGGCACATGCACTCGCACTCTTCACACTCTCTCGATATGGAACACCCTCCTAGGAGTTAAAATTAGTACAAGCTGGGCTTTGTTGACTAATCAGCAAGTACTCTTGCACTTTTCGAAGTGTGTTATGTTGAATTGGGGTTTGTAGTAATGGGTATGATTGAATAGTCATTTGTGGTGAATCATACCGGTTACTGAGGTTAGAAAATAGACTGAGACCTGAAAATTGTATGCTGCTATGTTGTAGTAAAACGACGACATGTTTGATGGAAAGCCTCATAATTGGGACTCCCTGGTTGCCCGGTTTGATAATTTTGACTTCCCAGTAGTCAAATGGACAATAAAGACGGTTCCTTTGTCAGGAACCAAGCGTTCCTGATTGGTCAAAAATTAGACCGCTGTAGTGCTCTGATTGGCGAAAATTAATTACTGTAACGCTCTGACAACTGACTCGATACCTTAGTATCGCACTTCCCCTACTCAACACCCGAACAACTCGGAACTCGCTCAACTCGCTCGCTGTCTGCGCCGCGCCTGCGCTCCTAGTGGCGCGTACGTGACGAGCGACGAGTGACGAGAGGCAGCTGCGGATGGACGCGCTCGCGCGCGCGGCGCTCCTGCTGCTCGGCGGCGGCGGTCGGCGTCTGCAGCTTACTGGCGGCGTCAGTGGCAGTGGCAGCAGCAACAGCACGTTGAGCGACGGCAGTGGCGCAGTCGACGAGCTCTTGGAAGGCGGCAGCGAGGAAGGCGACATGAGCGCCGCAGACGACGAGGAGGAGCAGGCGTTCACGCCCGAGCAGCTGCATGTGCTGGCGGTGAACGGCGTGCTGTCGCTGGCGCTCTTCACGGCGCTGGCGGCCGCCGTGCTCTGGATGACGGTCGTGCACTTCCGGCGCGGCAGCGGGCGCCGCAAGAAGGCGTTCCACATCGCGCTGCTCGTGTCCATCGCACTCAACATCCCGGACCCGCTCGGCTGGGTGTTCTGGCCCGAGACCGGCGGCTGGGTCTACACGTACATCATGCGCGTCTACGCCGTGCTGCTGCAGAGCGCGTGCAAGTCGTACCTCGCACTCTGCTGGGCCGACGTCGTGTCCGTCGGCCGCGCGGTGGCGCGCCGCCGCATGCTCGCGCTCGTGCTCGCGCTCAACGTGCTGCTGCTGGTCTGGGCGGTCGCCGTGCCGCTCATCCTCACGCCGTACCCGAACGACGTCTACGGCCAGTACGACTTCATGCTGAGCCCGATGCGGTCCGTCGTGACGTACACGGGCGTGTGCGTCGTGCTGGCGTTCGGGCTGCTGCTCTTCTACCAGGGCATGCGGCTACGCGTGCGGCTGCTGCAGGCGCGCGGGACCGTGCCCGCCGGCAGCGTCGAGAAGAGCCTCGTGCAGCTGCTGCTCACGGTCGCGATCATCGCCACGTCGGACGTCGTGCGCGTCGTCTCGGTCTTCTTCAGCGGCAAGATGCCCTTCACGCCGTTCAACGTCACCAACTCGCTCATCCCCAACATCTTCCCGACCATCTGCATGCTCTACCTCATGCGCCGCGTGCCGCGCTCCAAGAAGAAGCTCAGCGACGCGGCGGCGAACGCCTTCGCGCGGAGCGGCGGCGGCGGCAGCAGCAGCGGCGGCGGTGGCGGCCACCATAACGCCACGCTCTCGCGCTTCCTCGCGACGAGCGACGACGACAAGCGCTCGGACATCAGCGATGGGTACGCGGACGGCAGCGCCGCCTTCCCGCTCGCGACCACGCGCGTGTCGAGCATCGCGCGGCTCGAGCACCGCGACCAGACGCGGCGCGCGCCGCCGCAGCAGCCGCTCTCGCCGCCGTTCTCGTGGCCACGCGGCAGCTAGAGAACCGGCGTGCGAGCGAGCGAGCACGTGATCCGGTGGTGGTGGTGTTCAAGACCTCCGGTGACCAAGCAGATAGTGTTAGAAGAAGATGGCCGGCCATCCATCCGTCGTGTGGAGTCCAGTGCGTGCGTGCGTGCGTGCGTCCGCGTGAGTGGCCGAGTGAGTGTATCCCGAAGCAACCGGCTGGAGCAGCAGGCAGCGTCTGCGAACGAATGCGACGCGCCGACGAGCCCCAAGTGTCCAGTCGAGTCAGCAGTTCCCATGTTGCGTCGTCCCTCGCCAAGTAGCGTCGACGCCACCTCCAACACCAGCAGCAGCACCCGCAACACCAGCTGCACCAACAGCAGGTGCCAGGACAGCAGGTCAGTGGAAGCAGCGGCGCCTAAGTGTAAAGTTATGTGGTTCCTCCGGTCTCTGGCCACTGCACGAAGCGCGTCTCGCGCTCCTTGAGCTCTTTGATTGCCTGGCGCAGCCGCCGGCGCCGCACGAGCAGCTCGCCGAGTTCCTGGAGCTGCACGCCGCAGCGCAGCTGCAGTCGCGGGTGGCCGTGGCGCACCAAGTCGGCCGCCGCCAGCGAGTTGAGCAGCTCCTCGGGCATCTCGATTGGCAGCTCGAAGCTCCCCATGACCAGCGCGATGAGCGACGCGCGGGCGCGCGCTGGTGCCGCGGCGTTCGCTCCGGTTGTCGGTGCTGAGGTGCTCGTCTGGCGCATTCGGCTCCGGGGCGGCTCGGCGTCGACCGCGAACGTGCGCGAGACGACGTCTGCGACCAGCAGCGACGCGCGCCCGATGCGCCGGTTCGTCCCGAGCAGCTCCCAGTCCCACACGCTCAGCTCCAGCGCGTCGTCCAGCGACGCCAGCGGGAACTCGAACTTCTCGAGCCACTGCGGCGACCGGTTCTTCTTCGCAACCGACGTGTTCGCGGGCTTGGCGGCTCGTGCTCTCGGCGACGACACTGTCGCTTGAGTAGCGTCTGCGATGCCATCGTCCGCCGCTCGTGCGTGGAGCTGGAGCTGCACGAACGAGTCGACGGCCTTCGTGAGCGCGTCCATGACCGGCAGGATGTTGATGCGCACGACCTCGACGAAGAGCATGCCGACGCCCGCGCTCTCGTGGCGCAGCTCGGCGATGCGCTTCTCGACGTCCAAGACGCGCAGCTGGTGGTGCCGCAGCTCGTCGAAGATCTCGTCGGCCGCGTCCTCCTCGGCCTTGTTGCCGGTGAAGACGTACCGGTGTACGCCGTTGAGGAAGACGCGGCCGGGCGGGAGTGTGTCCTTGACGGCGTCCGCGACGCGCTCGACGTTGTTCACGAACTTGTTCTCGAGGAAGCGCTCTCGCTGGCGCGCACGCCAGAGGAGCTTCGCCGCCCCGCGGTCGCTCTGGTCGGGCAGTCCCGCGACGATCCACACGAGCGCGAACGCGGAGAAGATCGCGAGCGCCTGCTTCTCACTCGCGAGCAGCCGCTGCGCGTCCTGCAGCGCCGGTGGGAGCAGGTCGTGCAGGTGCTGCGATGGCGGTGGCGGCAGGCGCTCTACCCAGAACATCCACGCGAGCGCGGCGTTGTGCAACATGCTCGAGAGGCTGAGGAAGCGCAGGTAGAGCAGCCAGCTGCCGATGCTACTCTTCTGCGCCGGGAACGGCCGCTGCGTCGTGTTGCTCAGCTTGAACGTGTCGATACGGAGCTGCAGCACGGCGACACCCCACGCCAGCAAGACCGCGGCGGGCGAGAGCGCCGCGAACCACGTCACGAACCCGAAGCTCACGACCACCTGCGCGTAGTCGAGCATCACGCCCTCGTACGGTTCGAGCGCGAGCTCGGCGTCCAGCGGGTTCTCCTCGTCGTCCTCGTGGACGGTGTTGACGGTGGTGGTGGTAGCGGTCGTGGAGGTCTTCAGAAGCGGATGTCTGGAGGACGCATCTTGGTGTCCGAAGAGTGTCCTCCTCGGAGCGTCCTCCTTGCGGAGACGCCTGCGACGCGCTGCGAAGAAGCGGCGGACGCGCTCGTGTGCTCCGGAGCATAGGAGGTCGTAGAGCGGCGCCCGCAGCTCAGCGAGCGAGAGAGCGAAGTCGAGCGCGAGCATCGTGAGCAGCAGCGCCGCCGCCTGATCCCGACACGAGAGCTGCAGCGCCGCCTCGTTGCACGCGTCACGACTCAGGAACGGGCGCAGGAACGTCATGTACCAGAGCACCCCGAAGCCGTTCACGGTCTGCAGCAGCGCGACTGCACAAGCGCACACAGGCGTGTCGATGCGTGAGTGAGTGGGTGAGAGCGAGGAAGGGCAACAGGCAACAACACGCACACTTGAGCGTGAGGTTCGCGTCGTAGTCCGCCTGCATCTTGTAGTTCTCCCAGTCGTTCAGCCGCTTGCTCACGTGCACGAGCGGCACGCCGACGCACTTGGTCACGATCGCGAGTAGCACGTTCGAGCCCTGGAACCCGAGCTGCGAGCCGCGGAGCGCCGACTCGAACACGCGCGCCGCGAGCAGCGAGTAGTACCCGAAGAGGATCGCGCCGCTGAGCAGCAGCAGCACAACGCACGACGCGAGCCGCTTGGCGGATCGCTTGGCGGGCGGGTAGTATGGCTCGAGCCGCAGGTTGATCGGACTGCGCTCCATCTCGCCGCGGAACTGCGGACGCGTCTGCAGCGAGCTCTTGAGGTCACTGACGCCCCAATCACTCGCGAGCTCTCGCTCTCGCACCGCCCACTTGCGAACGAATACTTGCACGAAAACGCAGTTGGCGAGGCAGAAGCCCACGGCGAAGAGCGTCTTGGTGCGCTCTGCGGCGTCGCTCTCGGGCTTCTCCTTCTCGGCTTCGAGCCACCACCACTGGAGCAGCGTGAGCAGCAGCACCGCGGCGCACAAGCACTGGAGCCACTGCGCGTAGAACGACGTGTACGCGAAGTCTGTCAAGCAGCAAGCAGCACACATGCATGAACGAGTCTGTCAGTGCAGCGACCGCAGCAGCAGTGCGAGTGAATGAGAGACGGAGGAAACGAACAGAGCGCGATCTCCTCTCCAAAGTAGTTGCGCACGTGCACGAGCGGCTGGAAATGCAGTAGCTGCAGCAGGTGCGCGAGTCGCTGGCGATAGAGCCGCCAGGGGCTGAGCAGCGACCCCCACTGGAAGCGCAGCACGTCCACCGACGTGTCCACAGCGTCCGTGTGGTGCGTGTGCACGCAGAAGTGGTGCACGAGCACGCGCTGCGTCACGAGCGCGTCGCAGTCGAACTCGGCGTCCACGATCGCTTTCGTGAGTCGGATCTTGTCGACGACGCGGAACGGCGAGCCACTGCTTGCGTCACCACTGCCGCTGTCTCCGAACGCCGCGGCGCTGTCGATCTGCCGGTAGAGGTACTGCAGCGCCGGGTGCTTCTTGAACGGTAGGTTGGACGTCGGCGGCGGCGTGGCGAGATGCCTTGCGACCTCCGGGTCCGAGAAGCGCTTGTGTGCGCGCAGGCGGCGTGACCACATGGCCGCGCTCTCACCCTCGAAGAGCTGCGTCTCGTCCGCAGGTAGCTTCCCGGCGAGGAACAAACGGTAGAGCTCCTCCTGCGCCTCGGCCTTGTCCAGCAGCTCGCGCTCGCGTCGGCAGCGACTCGGGTCTGCCGCCCAGTAGCTCTCGCCCGGGTCCAGCTCAGGCACTGCGGGAACGCGGAGCCGCAGCGCGTCAGCCGTGGCCGCGAACAGCGCTTTGCTCGGCCGCAAGCTGAGCAGCAGCAGACTCTCGTCTGCCGACACGCGCGTGACGAAGAAGAGCCCCGGGATCGCGTCGAAGCGCTGGACGACCACCTCGCGCAGCAGCTCCTGGAGGCAGACGGTGGTCACCGTGTCCTGCGGCGTCGGCCGCGCGCACCGGAACTTGCGCTCCCACGCGCATCGGAACTCGTCCACCGCGCGCCGCTCACGCTCCTTTCCGCCAGCCGTGGCGGCGCGCAACAGCGTCACCGCGTGCTGGTAGCTCACGCGCTCCGGTTCTGAAGCCGGTCGCGAGTGCGAGAGGAATGCTCGTGTGTTGGGGAACGCCAGCGTGTAGTAGAACTCGCTTTCACCTCCTCTCGTCCGCGGCGACGTCACGGGGCTCGCGAGCACGGACACGCCGACCGCGTCGTACGAGAACGCCATCATCAGGGCCGCCGTAGTACTGTGTATGTGCGCGTGCGTGGATGGCTGCTCCGAGCGTCCAGACCGTCGTGTGACTGTTCGTAGTGTGCGATCCAGAGCTGCTCTCGCCACTACTCGTGCGGACGAGCGGCATGCATGTCCGCGCTGGTACCGGCGCGCGCGCCGCCGCCATGTGACTCACCCGCGCGCGGCAACAGCAGCAGCAGTGGAGGAGGATCAGGAGGAGGAGCCGATGCCACGCGGTACGTGCGTGCAGCCATCTCGCCTGATAATGTAGCCATCTCATACCAAGTCTCACGTAGCATTGACCCGCTATCTCCCTCCCACTCTCCAGTCCGTTCACGGCGTCCGCGGCTCGCAGCAGCAACCTCCTGACTGTACTCGTGCACCACGGCGAGGCGCTCGACGTGCTGGTGCCAGCGCTGAATCGGCAGCGTAGCGACAGCGACGACGACCTCAATGTCGAAAGACTACCACTTACGGGTGTGAGCTCGTTCGTGGTCGTGAGTGTCGGGGCGTTCGCAGCCGCAGGTTCCGATCGCATCGAGTGCACCACCACCGCCAACAGCAGCAGACTGCGCCGTGTAGACGACGGCAGCGACGAAGCGATCGTGGCATCGGAGGTCGAGGTGCTCTACGAGCCGCGCTACTCGCCGTTCGCTGCCACACGCGTGGTCGAAAGCTGCAGCGTGCCGGCGTGGAACGAGTTGCTCGCGCTCTCGCTCCCGTTCGAGTGGCGCGAGTCGAGTCCGGCGCTACACCAGTACCAGCAGCGCACGCAGAGCAGCGCGTTTGCACTGAAAGTGGAGCTCGTGCAGCGCGGCCCAAGCCAGCAGGAGGATTTCCTGCTCGCCACGGCGATCGTCCCGCTATTGACTCTCGCTTGCCATCGCCGCCAAGTTCGCCTCGCACTGCAGTTCGCTCCAGCTGCGTCGCATGCAACCGCATCGACGCCGGCGCGGATCTTCGTCACTCTGCGGGAGGCAACCCGCGACTGCTTTGAGCACTTATCCAGCTCCTCGCTTCCGTCAGCGAACGCAGCGGATCGAGTCGAGGTGCTCGTCGAGCGCTTCGTTCCAGCAGCAGCGGCAATCGCGACAACAGCCAGCGTAGGAGGAGAAGGTGTCTCGACCCATCGCCAGTCATACCTGCGCGCTCTCACACTCGCACTCGCTGTCTCCTCGTCGGCGAGTGCTCTCGAGCACGAGCTGCTGTCCGATCTCTTTACTGTGGTCGGGAACGGGAGCAGCCTCGAGCTCTTGAGCAGCGACAGTCATGCAGCCGTCACACCATCTGCGACTTCAGACAAGCTCAGCGCTCGGAGTTTTCCTGGGGTTGCACCTCCCACTGCCGTCGAGAGCTTCCGGTGGCACTACCCTCTCGTGTTCGAGTTCTCTCGCGATACCGAAGGCGACACCGTCAGTGCTGGGGGCAGTGACATGAGCGCAAGAGAGATCGAGGTCGCTCTCTTCGACACTCGCAGCCTGCAGCGACAGACTCGTATCGGTACTGGGAAGTTCCCAGCGCTACACGAGATCTGTCGGCTTACTGCAAGCGACTTGCACCACAGCAATGGTGAGCGGCACGCGCTCGATCCGCTGGTGCCGATCTACTCGGTGGACTCGAAGACTGGCACAGCGCCAACTCTCCTCGGCCACCTGCACGCGACGGTGCGCTGGTGGAGTCCCGCGTCGTGGGCGACGTTCGTCCGCGACACTCCCACCAGACGCATCGTGAGCTCGAACCGCAGCATCCGCAAGAACAGCGCGATGCTGGCGCTCGGGTGGATGGGGGCGCTGCTGCGAGGACTCAACCGGTATCCGGTGTCCTCATTCTGTGACGAAGGCGGACTCAGCAGCGTGCTGGCCAGGTTCCTGTCCGCCTCGTCGTCTCCGAGTCCGACAGCGTCACCGGCACAGCAGAGCCCAGCTGGAGGTCCAGTCGCGAACGGCGAGGTGAACGCGCTCCTGGTCTCCCAGATCTCGCACCTTCAAGCCGAGGCGACAGCGCATCGCCAACAGATCGAGCGGGTACGGTGTTGTGTATGAGCGAGCGATGGGTCGATGCGGACAGGTGCAGCGACGCAACTCAATCGCCGTGTGTGCCGACACAGTTGCAAGTGGAGCTGGAGGAACGGCTGAAGGCTGTGCAGACCTGCGGGAGGGAACTCGTGGCGCTGCGGGTGAGTCATGAGCTACTAACCAACCGATGAACCGCAACAGACGCCAAACGCGCTCACACTGTGTGTTGGTTGCTGCAGCGCGAAGTGCGAGCGAAGGACCAGCGGCTGGAGGAAGCGAAGGCCGAGCTGGCGAAGGTGGCAGCTCGCGAGAGGCAGCAGATGGAGCAGCTCATGGCCACATCCGCACCTCCGTCGTCGTCGTCGTACAGCGGAGCGATGGACAGCAAGCTGCACCAGCAGCTCACGCTCGTGCTCACGCGATACAAAGAGCTGGAGCGCGAGCACCAGGACACGAAGACGCAGCTGGAAGCGGCGCAGCGATCGCTGGCGTTCACTCGCGACTTGGAGGCGCGCTACGCAGAGCTGGAGCAGGCGCACATGGTGCAGGCGGCGCAGGTGCAGCAGCTGCAGCGCGAGAGGCAGCAAGTCGCAGAGCTGAAGGTGAGGTCGCTTCGCATGTGGATGTGTAGGAGCTCAACCTCACCGCTGACTGCTGCGCTTGCTGTGTCAGAGAGCGGTGCGCCTGCAGGAGAAGGTGATCCAGCAGTTCGAAGCTGCGGTGAGTCGCGAGTCCGCAAGTGAGCTTGCCGCGAAGAGCGCCGTAGCAGCAACCAGTTTGGACCAAGTTGCACCGACGAGGCCTCTCGCGTCGGCGAGTGCTTCTGGCGGCTGCAGCGACACGCTGCTGAGCGTGCGTGTCCGCGTGCTGGAAGAGCAGCTAGAAGCAAACGCACGTGACGCCGCAAGCGAGATCGGGCGTCTCAAGATGCGCATCCTGGAGCTGGAGAGTGGCAGCAGGCAGCAACGTCCGTTCTCATGAAGCGCTTGTGTTGGTTGTGCCATTGTAGTGTAACGCAAGCTGCGATGGTTGGTCAAGTGTGTGTGTGTCTGTGTCTGTGGTAGTGGCGGGCCCTCCGCTCATGCTCGGAGGTCACTTGTACCTCGGAGTCTTGATGCCGAGTCCAGCGACGAAGCCCTCGCCTGCTCGTCCATATCCACACGAACACCATCAGTCTCCTAGGAGCACGAAAGCCCTCGCTCGCACGCGCAGACGTGCAATAGTCGCACCTTCTTTTCGGCCCTCGACCGTCTCGTTGCGGATCTTACGCATGCCTTCGGCGTGGAAGCCGAGATTGTCGAGCTCCTCCTCCTGCATGAGTCCCCTGCGCATCCAATCCACGACCCAGTCAGCAATCTGCGTCTGCCGTATGCTGCGTTCCAGTTGCCTGCACGCCGCCACTCACTTGTCCATGCGGCACTGCAGGTAGGACTTGGAGAGGTGCTTGCAGTCGATGTGGCTGCCGCGATGCTCGCGCATGCACGCGAGGAAGTCCTGCAGCAGAACGCGAGAGCGCAGTGAGCGACTGGCGCAACTTGACAGAAAGTCTGCAGCTGCACGACCTTCATGAACGGCTTGCACTCGCCGTAGTGGTCGAGCGGGAACGAGCCCTTCTCCGGCGGCCGCTTGTTCTGCGCAGGCGCCCCGACGCCGTTCATCCTGCCTTTGTCACTACTGATCTGCGACTTGTGATGCTTGTCGAACAAGCAACTTGCTTTCACTATAGTAGTATTATCGTAGTTTTTATTCTTGACAGGTCAGGCTGCAATAATTCCCGCATTCCTGCTATCGCGAGAGGATGCTGGCACCGGTCGTGCTCGCGGGCATCGCGGCGGGCGCGAGCGTGTTCGTGGCGACGATCGTCGCCGTGTTCTTCCTGCTGCAGCGCGGCGGCTCCTTCGAGCGCATGCGCGGCGAGGCGGCGGGGCTACCGGCGCGCCCGGACGAGCTCAAGCCGCTGCTCTACGACGCGCTGCTGGAAACGGCGCGTGCACTGCCGTTGCGGCCAGCACCACTGCCTGCGACGCTCAGAGGCACGCGGGTGGCGCTGCGCGACTTCGCGGGTGCCGCGGACACCGCCACGCTCTTCCGTATCTCGAGCGGCGCGCCGCAGTGCGTACTTAGCGCTGGCAGATGTGAAGTGAGAGGTGAGAAGAGCGATACTCACTAAGTGCGCATGTGACGACAGAGGCGGCGTGTACCGCGGACTCCAGTTCGACGCAGACGAGATGATCTGGAGGCACTTGGCGCACGGGCCATTTGCGTCGGCGCACGCCTTCGAGGCGTTCTACTGCGAGCAGCAGTCGCCGGACGCGCGCCACTACGTGCTGGTAAGGCGTCCTCCCAAGTGTCCTCCTCCGAGGTGGCTGGCCACTTCAGCTAACCTGATCAATGTGTCCACGTCGCGTAGACAACGCTCGCAAACGAGCCGATCGGCATGCTGACGCTGAGCGACCACGCGCCGCGCCACCTGCGCGTGCAGATCGACTCGCTGTGGCTCGCACCGGCGTTCCAGGGCAGCGGCGCGCTCGCGGAGGGCGTGCTGCTGCTGCTCACGCACCTCTTCGAGGCCGTCGGGTACCGGCGCGTGGAGTGGCGCTGCGATGGCCACAACGTGCGCGCGCGGCGGGCGGCGCACTCGCTCGGGTTCGCGTTCGAGGGCGTGCTGCGCAAGCACATGGTCGTCAAGGACTGCAACCGCGACTCGGTCGTCTTCGCCGCGATCAACAGCGAGTGGCCAATGATCAAGGAGCAGCTGGAGACGAAGCTGCGGCAGGCGGCGGCCGCTGGCGATGGAGCCCTTCCTCCAGCAGGGGTGGAGCCCAAGAAGAAGCGGTAGCCTCTAGGAGACCTGGTGGTGTGTCTATCCATTGCCTCGCTGCTCTCTCTACTTCTATCGTGCGAGCGGCTCTCTTACTCTCTCTCTCTCTCTCTCTCTCTTGGTCAGTCGACTCAGTCGTCCTTGTCGGCGCCGAAGGAATCGGACTCGGACGTGGTGTGCGTGAACGACCGCCGCGCCTTGCGGTACGCGTCGAGGTCAATGAAGTGCACGTCCTCGTGCTCGAGCCAGTTGAGCACCTTGAAGCTGCTCTTCGGGTGCGCGCAGAGCCAGTGGTACGTGGCCCACACCTGCGCCGTGATGTACACCGCGATGAGCACATCCAGCGTGTAGTGCAGCCGCGTGCCGACGATCGCGAAGGCACCGCACGCCACGCCCGCGTACACGTAGTAGCGCACCATCCAGAGCACATACGGGAAGCGCCGCGTGAACGGCGTGTTGAGCTCCGACTTGACGCAGTACTGCGGAGAAGAGATGAAGAGGAGGAGGCGACGTCAGCTCAGCGCACGCGAGCAGCCGTCGATAAGAGCACCGCCGTTCCGCACCGTCTTGACCGTCATGGCGCAGAGCATGAAGAAGACTGTGTGGCCGCTGAAGACCATGTCACCGCACGTGATGTGCTGCGACGGCCGCACGAGCACCTTCCACGCGCGGTTGAACGCTCTGCACGAGCACGCAAGCACCAGGGAGGCAGTCAGCGTATGTGCGAGAGCCGTCACTCTTGCTCCTCGCTACGTACTTTGGAAAGATCGGCAGCGACTTGTAGAGCCCGCGGCGCTCCGAGTCGAACTGGGAGATGCAGTTCGGACTCGCGTCCGGCAGCGACGTCACGGCCACGCAGAACGCGCGCATCATGTTGATGCACGCGAAGATCGCGCAAAAGCGGCGCAGGATCAGCAGGCGCTGTCGTCCACCAAGCAAGGAGGGAGTCAGTGCACGCGGAGTCTGAGCGACCAAAGCGACGCCTTCAGCCTTCACGTGGGTGTACGCACGCGAGGATGCACGATGAGCAGGATGCCGACGCACGTGCCGACGGCCGCGAGGAACTCGTCCGGCAGGTCGAACCACTCGATGTAGGTCGTCTGGCCGTAGATCTTGGTCATGACGTACTTGAAGAGGTCGTGGCCGAGGTCCGGGAGCGTCTTCTCGCCCGTGTCCTGCTTGTGGCGGTCGAGGATGAGGACGTTCGGTGTCCGCCAGCTGCTCCCACACACGACGCATTCCGTCAGCGCACTACTAAGAGACCATCGAGCTCTGTCTCCCGTCCTAACTAACCCATGAGCGCACGCACCCGGCGATCACCGCGGCGAGCGCGTTGAGGTACGAGGCGATGGCGAAGATCGTGAGCGAGAAGGCCAAGCGCGAGAGGTACGCGTAACTGAGCATCTCGGCGATGAAGCCCTGGCGGCCCGAGTGCACGAGCGCGCGGCCCTTGACGTACTGCAGGTTCACCTCCACCTGCTTGCGCTGGTCGCTCACATAGATCGACATGTGCTGCAGGTTCTTCTCCACGTGGCGGCGCAGCAGGCGCCCGTGGCTCGCGAGCGCCAGTGACCGCGCGCTCGCGAGCGTCACGCCGAAGAGCAGCAGCAGCGCTGAGAGCACGATCATGAAGCCCGACGGGTCGAACGCCGACACGGGCCGCATCTTGAGCGCGTAGAAGTGCGACGTGAAGTAGTCCGTCCAGCTCTCCATCGCAGTTTTGTGTGTGTGGCGTCAAGAAGCGATGGAGCCTTGCTGCTGGGGTCGTCGGACAGCGTGTGCGGCTCGCTCGCTTGCTCGCGAGCAGCTCTCTTCCTCTGGTGGTGTTTCTCGAGTGGGTTCCGGCGCGAATATTCAGATCGAGTTTGTGACGAAGACACACGCTTCGCCACCGACTGCTTTGTTGTCAGCAAATGATGAGAGGATGGTCACGAGCTCTTCATCACGTGTGTGTGTGTGTGTGTATGAAGAGAATGGTCGCAGACACTAGTCCCTTGACTTTGGTAGAGACCGCGACACTCCACACGCATGACATGCGACTTGATGCGCATGGCGTTCGAGGTTGGTCATTCAGACTATTGCCACAGACTGGCATCATCGGAGACTTCGTATTGACGACATGACAGCGATCGATGGATGGCTTCAACCAAGCAAGATCGATCGTCAATCGATCCTACTGCGAGTCGAGATGGTGCATGAAGAGAGCACGAACACGACGGAGCACCACTTACTCGTTAGAATGAGTGTCGCTGGATTCGGAAGGTTTCCGTTTGAAGATCCCGTTTGGAAACACCGAAGATCGCCAGGCAAGCTGGTCGCGCGCGCTACTTAGTCTTCTTCGTGACAGCAGCGACGGTAACCGCGGTCTTCTGCACCCGGAACGAGCCCCGCGCCTGGCGGTACGCGTCCGAGTCGATGAAGCGCACGTCGTCGTGCTCGAGCCACTCGAGCACGCCGAATCCCGGCCGCGGGTTCGCCAGCAGCCAGTGGTACATGAACCACACCTGCGTCGTCACGTAGATCGCCACGAGCACGTCCAGTGTGTAGTGCAGCCGCGTGCCGATGATCATGAAGATGCCGAGCGCCGCGCCCGCGTACACCGTGTAGCGCACCAGCCAGAGCACGAACGGGTAGCGCCGCGTGAACGGCGTGTTGAGCTCCGCCTTGACGCAGTACTGCGCATGCACGACACTCGACTGCGGTCAGAACAAGTGTGATGCATCGAACTCCCTTCACCACACAACACGCACCCATTTGACGGTCATGGCGCAGAGCATGAAGAAGACCGTGTGGCCGCTGAAGACCATGTCGCCGCATGTGATGTGCTCCGACGGCCGCAGCAGCACCTTGAGCGCGCGCGTGAACGCCCTGGAGATGCGAGTGGTCGACGTGAGTCACTGAGCACCCATCTGCACCGTATAGCTACCGATTTCGCCCGCCGCACCTTGGGAAGACCGGCAGCGCCTTGTAGCGTCCGCCATCCGAAGTGAATTGCGCGATGCACAAGGGACTCGCGTCCGGCAGCGACGTCGCGGCCACGCACATGGCGCGCATGAGGTTGATGCACGCGAAGATGGAGCAGATGCGGCGAAGGATCAGCAGGCGCTGCGTAGCCATTCGTGAGCGTACGCGTGAACCATCCGCACACTTCGTCTGCAGCAGCAATTACCAGCAGCAAACACGCACCCGAGGATGGAAGACGAGCAGCACCACGACCATACCAGTAACAGCGCCGAGGAACTGGTCCGGCAGGTGGAACCACGTGATGACGAACCGGCCGAAGATCCGCGTCGCGACGTATTTGAAGGTGTCATGGCCGAGATCCGGCAACGTCTTCTCGCCCGAGTCCTGCTTGTCGAGGTTGAGGATGATAACGTTCGGGGTGCGCCAACTGCGAGAGCAAGCAGTAGCAGCAGCAGTGTATCGTCACAGGTGACAAGCGAGTGAGCGTCAGCCGGTCGCCACACACTTGCATGCGATCCGCACAGGACGCCGCTTGCACGCACCCGGCGACCACCGCCGCGAGCGCATTAAGGTACGAGGTGATGAGCATCGCGAGCACCGCGAACGCCAGGCGCGAGAGGTAGGCGAAGCTGAACATCTCGGCGATGAAGCCCTGGCGGATCGCATGCTGCTTGACGAGCGCGAAGTGCTCCTCGACCTGGTCGTCCATGAACTCCTGCACCTCGAGCACCTTTTTCTCGACCTGCTCGCGCAACTCGCGGCCGTCCTTGGAGAGCAGCAGCCAGCGCGCGCTGCCGATGACGGCGCCCACGAGCAGCAGCGCCATGGACACGACGAGCACGAAGCCCGATGGGTCAAACGCCGACACGGGGTGCACCTCCGACGCGCGGAACTGCGCGGTGAAGATCCGCGTCCAGTCGTCCATCGCTTGTGGAGAGGTAGGATGTGAGCTGCTTGATGGAACTGGGGGCTGTGCTTGAGCGGCTGCGCTTGAGGAGCGCTGCTCGCGGAGCTGCTCGTGCAGCTGAGAGGGCGAGGTGGATTGTGCCAAGGATTGCGGCTGATTTCAATCGGCTAGTGCCACGGTCTGTTGACCGTTAAGATCATCTGGATGGTGGCGCGAATGCGATTTCGCCACCGATCGCACTTTATCGAGCACTCATTTTTTGGCGGGAACCGAAAACTATTTTCCTGAAAACAAGCTCGAACATGGCGGACGTCGTGATGGTCGCGAGCAACGCTTCCGAGGAGCCCACGGCGGTGGACACGGTCGCGAGCAGCCCCGTCACAGCTAGTACCGCCGACGCATCGCCGAAGCCGAAGCCGCTGACGGCGCTGACGCCCGAGATCCGCTGGCACTGCGGCCCCACGGGGCTGAACGAGGCGGTGCTCTCGATCGACTTCCTGCCTGGTCGCGCTGTTGCTGCTGCTGCTGCTGATGATGATGATGGTGGTGGTGGTGGCGCTGGTGACGACGCGACACGACCAGCGACTGTGCTGGCAACCGGCGGCGCGGACAAGGAGATCAAGCTCTGGCGCGTGCGCGGCGACCTGCACGACCACTCGGGACTCGAATTCGTCTTCTCGCTCTCTGGCCACGACCGCAGCGTCAACTGCGTGCGCTTCTCGCCGAACGGCGAGTTCCTCGCGTCCGCGAGCGACGACTCGACGATCATCCTCTGGACACGCCCCAAGAGCGCGGCGGAGGACTGGGCGTGGGACAAGATCGAGTCCTTCAGCGACGTGGCGCGCACGCTGCTCTCGTGCGGCCACAAGGGTGACATCACGGACCTCGCATGGTCGCCGGACTCGGCGTTCCTCTGCTCCACGTCTGTGGACAACTCGTGCGTGATCTGGAACGCCGAGAAGGGCGAGGTGGAGGAGCGCCGGAAGGACCACACGCAGTACGTGCAGGGCGCGGCGTGGGATCCGCTCAACGAGTACCTCGCGACCGAGGGCAACGACCGCTCGTGCCGCGTGTACGCGCTCAACGGCTTCGACCCCGTGAGTCGCCTGAGCGCTAAGAAGGTGCCCAAGAAGTGCGTGTGCGTGCAGACGCTCAAGACGCGCGAGTTCCCTCCGGGCGCTGCGAGCACGACACAAGACACCACCAGCCTCACAACTCCGTCAGCACCGGCGCAACAGACTCCAGCAGCAGCAGCAGCAGCAGCAGAGCCAAAGCAAGCAGATCCCAATGCAGAGCCCAACGCGAAGCAGCCAGCGCCTGCTGCCGCTGAGCCCGCGGCCCCGAAGCACCGCCTGTTCCTCGATGACACGTGCCCTGCGTTCGCTCGCCGACTGACGTGGACGCCCGACGGGAGCTACCTGCTCGCGCCGACCGGCACCTTCCGCGCAACGGAGGCAGCGTCGGCGGTCAACACGGTGTACGCGTTCGCGCGCGGCAACCTGAACGAGCCGACGCTGCACCTGCCCGGGCAGGAGAAGGCATCGCTCGGCGTGCGCTGCAGCCCGCTGCTGTATGAGCTGCGGCGTGGCGGCAGCAGCAGCGAGAAGCCCGCGCCGAACTTCTTCCAGACGCCGTTCCGCTCGATCTTCGCTGTCATCACGCTCAACACGGTCGTGATCTACGACACGCAGGTAGGTGCTCGTTTGCTGCTGCTGCAGGTAGTAGTGGTGCTCACAGCTTGTTCGGTCGCTCGCGTGGTGTCTTCTCGTAGCACCCGCACCCGATCTGCACGCTCAAGGACCTCCACTACGCAGACCTGACGGACGCGAGCTGGTCCAGCGACGGGCAGCTGCTGAGCATCTCGTCCATGGACGGCTACCTCTCGTTCATCAAATTCCAGGACGGCTTCTTCGGGGCCCCGGTCCCGCGAGCAGGTGCGTGAGTGCATGTGTGTGCTGAAGGTCCGATCCGGAATCGCAGACGATCTCACCAGCCTCCTGTCGTCGTCGTCACCGCCAGCGCATGCCGAGATGAACCAGCAGAAGATGCGCGCCATGTTCGCGACGCCCAAGCTCGCGCGCAAGAAGCACAAGGCGGCTGCCGACGCGGACGCGAACGGCGCGGGGAAGGCGGCGAAGAAGAAGCTCAAGGTGACGACACCTGCTGTGCGGAAGAAGGCGGCGGCTGGCGACGCGTCCGCCGCTGTCGCTACTGCTGCTGTTGCTGCTGCTGCTGCTCCGAGCAGCACGCCACCGCCGCCAGCCAGTGGAGGCGTCAACACTCTGCAAGTGCGCAAGAAGCGCACGATCACGCCCGTGCTCGTGCAGCCGTCCGTTGCCGCTCCTGTGGCACTACCGCCAGCGACTGCCCCGCCGCCCATCCCCACGGCGCCGTCGGTGGCTTCGCAGGACGCACAAGGAGACGCCATCAGCGAGGACTCGGAGCCCGGCGAGCCGATCCTGGTTTAGTGGATAGAGGGGAGCGTGATAGACCGTAAGATGTCAAAGTGGTTGTCGCTCGCTTCGAGAGGTGGGTGCTAGTTAGAGGTGCGCCTTGCCGCCGTCACCACCGCCCGGCAGTTCGAACGCCTTGATGGTCTTGAAGAGCAGGAAGTAGCCGTAGGTGGCGCCCAGGCCGCCGAGCAGCAGGATGTTGAGCCAGTGGAGCGCCGAGTGGCTCTCGGGCGCCGAAAGCTGCGCGCGCAGCAGCGCGAGCGCCTGCAGCGAGAAGCAGATGCAGTACGCCTGGCAGAACGTGCGGCGCACGAGCGCGTCGCTCACCTGGCGCGTGCGCCACACGAGCCAGCCCTGCGCGAGCGTGAGCGCGCCTGCGCGTCGTGCGTGAGCAAGAAGAGGGAGAGAGAGTGTGAGTGGGGCTGCCACATACTAGCAGTCGGTACAAGCACAAGGTGCGCACCGTAGAGCCGCACGAACTCGTGTGCGAAGTGCGTGTTGTTGGCGTCGCCGAGGATCGGCGAGAGCAGCGAGTGCGGCGTGAGGAAGCAGAAGGCCCCCGAGAGGATCGCGACCGCCGCGTGCGTCGCGAAGAGCCGGTCGAGCTGTCGGCGCACCTCCTGCATCTCTTGGCCTCTACCTGGCGCTTTGGCTCGCGTCAACTGGCGAAGCGGTCCGCGTGGAAGTCCCGCCGATCTTCGAGTAGAAAGCTTCGAGGCTAGACGGTGTACACTTTCTAACTGTTAAGAACTGTCATTTTACTCATTTTCGATCTGGAGCTCAAACAGCAAGATGGCGGTGCTGTCCCGCGCGCTGCCCTCGCGGCTGCTGCCCCCCGCTCTGCTGTCGCTGCTGCTGCTGGCGGTTGGCCTGCTCATACCCGCGGACGCGCTGCATGTGACGGTGCCGAAGGCCGGCGCCGAGTGCTTCTCCGTGGACGCGCCGAGCTTCAAGCACGGCGTGTCGCTCAACTACGAGGCGCTGCACGGCGTGGCGGGCGAGCTGCGTGCGCAGCTCACGGACGCCAAGGGCGGCACACTCTTCGAGCAGACGGGGCCAGCGGGCCGGTACGCGGCGCCCGTGGGCGACGGCGCGGGGCGCCACACCGTGTGCTTCCGCAACGAGGTCGACGCCGTGGGCGACGTCATCGTCGGCTTCTCCTTCCACGCGGACGACCCGAGCCACGAGGTGATCTCGAACGCGGACGCGGCCAAGATCAGTGCGTAGTTGCTGTGGTGTTGTTGTTGTGTGGGATGCCGAATGATATGAACGTTCCATGTGTGTGTGCGGCTGTCAGAGCAAGTGCAGGAGCTCGAGGACCTCGTGTACGACCTCTCGGTGAACCTCGACACCGTCAAAGACACGCAAGAGTACATGAAGGCGATCAAGCAGTACCATCTCCAAGGTGCGCGCTGGCCACTGCATCAGCTCCTGCGAGGCTGCTGCCACCACCACTGACACGCACACCGCCACACCTGCTGCTGCTGCTTCCTGCCAGTGATCACGAGCACGCACAGCCGCATCATGTGGTGGACGTGCCTCGAGGCGGCCGTGCTGCTCGCGCTCTCGGTCTGGCAGCTCGCGTTCCTCAAGCGCACGCTCGAAGTGCGGCGTCTGCTGTGAGAGCTGGCGCATACAAAGATCAAGTATAATACACCTGGTCGCCATTGCCTTGACTCCCAGCCGCACATTATTGCTCACACGTCGCAGAGGACACCATGAGCTCGGCACTGGCGGCGCTGCGGGCGCGCGGGATGCTGGCGGCCACCACGCACCAGAACGCGGGCGCGGCGCTGGACGCGCTGTTGCAGGGACCATCAGCGACAACTGCGGGCGTCTACTGCGGCTTCGACCCGACCGCCGACTCGCTGCACCTGGGCAACCTGCTGCAGGGCATCGCGCTGCGCCACTTCCAGCGCGCGGGGCTGCGGCCGATCCTGCTGGTGCGCGCTGGCTGACGATGATGACGCTGCATGCACGTATTGCGCTCAAAGCAGTGCTTGCTGGTGGTGATGCTGCAGGTGGGCGGCGCCACGGGCATGATCGGCGACCCGAGCGGCAAGTCGGAGGAGCGCGTGCTGCTCACGGACGACGTAGTGGCGCGCAACGCGAGCCAGCTGGTGGCGGGGCTCTCGCCCGTGCTGGACTTCGACTGCCCGCGCACGGGCGCGCTCGTCGTCAACAACGCCGAGTGGCACACGAAGATGTCGGCGGTCGACTGGATGCGCGACATCGGCCGGTGCGTTGCGCTGCGCCTGCGCCTGCGTGTGTGTGAGCGAGTGGCTCGTGCTGACGCTCGCCCTCCTGCGCGCGTAGACACTTCCGCGTGAACGCGATGCTGACGCGCGACAGTGTGAAGAAGCGCATGGACTCGGACCAGGGCATCAGCTTCCTCGAGTTCTCCTACCAGCTCTTCCAGGCGTACGACTTCCTGCACCTGTACCAGAGCCGCAACTGTGTCGCGCAGATCGGCGGGAGCGACCAGTGGGGCAACATCGCGTCGGGCTGCGAGCTGGTGCGCAAGAGCACGGGCAAGGTGAGGGCGGCAGAGTGCGTGACTGGGTGTGCCGAATGAAGAGGAGCTCATTCGCCCATGTCCCCAGGACGTCTTCGGTGTCACGCTGCCGCTGCTGACGACCGCGTCGGGCGAGAAGTACGGCAAGTCGGCCGGCAACGCCATCTGGCTGGACGCGCGCAAGACGTCGGTGGTGCGTTGGTTGGTACCAGTACGTGCGTGGTGCTCGTGATGGCCGGTGGCTGACAGGTGCTTGGGGTGCGTCGCCAGTTCGACTTCTACCAGTACTTCCTGCGTGCGGACGACCGCGATGTGGAGCAGCTGCTCAAGAGCTTCACGTTCCTGGCCGTCGAGGAGATCCGCGACCTCGTGCACGAACACGACAAGGCGCCGGAGAAGCGCGAGGCGCAGAAAGTGCTCGCAGAGACCATCACGACGACGATCCACGGCACTGAGGGGTTCCAGTCGGCGCTCGCGGCCACGAGCGTGCTGTTCGGCAAGTCCGCGGGGCAGCCGCTGACGGCCGACCAGGTGCTCAGCATGGCGGGCGACGCCCCGGTCTTCCCGGTCGCTCGTGCCGAAGTCGTCGGCCGCCAGCTCGTGGATCTCTGCGTCCGCGTCGGAGCGGCCAAGTCCAAAGGTGCGGATCGCGTCGCTACCTGCGAGACGCTGCTACTAGAGTCGACTCTGAGCTGGTGATTGTGTGTGTTGTCTGTGTGCGTCGCCTGCAGCCGAGTGCCGACGCCTGATCAAGGGCGGCGGCGTGTACGTCAACAACGAGAAGGTCGAGTCGGAGATCCTGGTGGTCGCCTCGGATATGCTGCTCGACGGGAAGCTGCTGCTGCTGCGCACCGGCCGACGAAACAACTTCGTCGTCCAGGTGCAGTAGCGTCGAGCAACGAGCGGCGCACCAGGCGACAGGCGTGCGGCACGAGCCAACAGACTGCAATAGAGCAACGCTACGCAGACTGGGATCTCTCACTTGCCTCGTGCTCTCGCTGCTGCTTCTGACACCACTCGCTGCTGCTCCTTCAGCAGCAGCATGAGCACATCTGTGGCGCGCACGACGCCTACTGTCGCGTCTTCTCCACGGAGGTACAGCCTGGACACCTTCGCGTCCACCATCTCGCAGATCGCGCTCGCAACAGAGCTCTCGGGAGAGATGCGTGGCAGCTCCCGGAGCTTCTCGGAGATCTCGCTCAACGCGCAGAACAGTGGCGACCGACTCGTCTCTCCTGGCACGACGCCCGACCAGATGGCGTGCGAGTGCGTGAAGAAGTCTCGGAAGTCCTCGCGGCTGCTCACACACACGAGTGTGAGCTGACATACACAACGCCTTCGCTGCGCTCCGACCACCCTCGCACCTCAACAGCTTGCAAGGGCCGCCCTTGAACCCCACCGCCATCCCAGCGAGCTTGCGTTCGCTCATCGCAGTGAACGCTTCGCATACGGATACCTGCGACGCGCTCACGCTCGCAGGCGAAGCAAAGAATGACGGGAACGCTCGGAGTGCGTGGCGCTCCCTCCCATCTGCACCACACACAACACGCAAGCAGTCAGTGCGCTCTACTACGGAAGACGCTCGCCGTCGTGAGTGGATGGCGGGACGCACTGAAGAGCGTCAGGTCCTCTTCGACCCACTCGAGCAAGCTCTGCATCGTGAACGTCCCCAGCAGTAAGCTGTTGGGGTGCTCCGCCGTGTCCGCGACCACCGCGACGCTCTCGGCGCCGCACGCGAACCGCAGGAGCACGTTGAAGAACGGTTCGTCCTCTCTGATGCACCGAGAGTGTTCGCAGAAGTGCATCACGTCTCGGAGCGAAGACCCGCCGAGCTTCCGCATCGCCCGCTCGATGTGGAAGCTCGTCGGCTCGTGCGGCAGGAAGTGCAGGAAGTAGCTGAGAGGAGAGAGGCAAGCAGGTCACGAGATCCGTTCGATGAGGAACCACAATGTCAAGACTCGATCTGGCAGGCTGCGAGCATTCCTCACCGGAGGAAGTCGCCCGTCGCCAAGCACCAGCTGTAAGCACGAACTGGCGAGGCTGCAGAGGTCCCAGACTCGAACACAACCGCTGCATGCGTCCCCGCCTCGGCCATCGCTCGCAGTGTATGCGCGCAGTTGGCATCGGAGTGGCTCTCCACGCGCGTCTGCTGCCAGAAGCGCCGGTAGTCTCGCGCCTGCGCACACGATCCGAGGGCAGGTCAGTGCATCAAACATCAGTCGAAGAAGACACAACTTCGTACCCTCAGAGTCCACAAGAGCGAGTCCTGCGGAGCGATGCAGAACATGGACGAGCTCCTCGTCGGCGTCTTCGCCTTGTCTGCTGCTGGATGTCCAGCGCCGCTTGTAACAGCGAGCTGGAAGCTGCTGCCGTTGAGCGGTGGTAGCGCGTGGGCCGAGTGCATGTGCTGCAGCTCACGGTCGCAGCTCTCAGTGAACTCTGTCGACGGCGGAGGAATGACCTCGTGAGGCAATGGTGGTGGTGGTCTGCGCTTCGTGACGGATGCAAACGCACCTTCGACGAGCTCCTGGAGGTCGTGCAGGTACCCGCTGACATGAGCGCTCGTGAAGCACGCGTCATAGACCTCTCGCACCGACATGCTCTTGCTCTCGTCTTCCGCCCACA
>JAASFH010000305.1:0-23141 GCA_023333695.1 Globisporangium yorkense
AGAGAGAGAGAGAGCATGAGGAAGTGTGCACTCGGTGTCGAGAATGTGCATGTGGAGATAGTCGAAGTGGTCGATGTCGATCGCCTTTGGTCGCTTTAAGAAGCGAAGCGCCAAAGTCGACGATGGTCTCGATCGCGATCACCTCGCTCTCGTCTTCGCCTTGTTGCACCTGGGCGAGCCACGAAAACTTTGTCCCAGCTGCTGGAAAAGGCTCTCTCGAGGCTGGATACTGACTGGCATCAATGTTTTGCAAGCATTTGTGTGAATTATGCATGCACGATGTGGACTCTGTTTATGCAAAATACTCAAATAGTCCTTCGATTTAACAGCAGGTAATAAAACGACCACCTGGAGATACTGTTCTCAACATCAAGTCCTTTCCAGGTTATATACCACTTTAGTATGCCAGCAGTGACATTCAGTTCGGGCGTTTGCAACCTTGCGTGCGCTGGAAAGGGGATAAGGTGACCGGGATGGTCGGAGCGCAATGGCGCGCGACGTCCACATGGTCGTCTGGGAGCTCAGATAAGTGCGGAGGCCAGCGCATGAAGAGGTGACAGCGCTCCTCTCTTTCGCTCGCTCCCGTTCTCGCTGCACTCTCTTCTCAAGCTCCCAGTGCAGGCAGGACAGGACCCATGGTCATTCCGGAATTTGGCGGCAGTCAGCGAGCGCGTATCGGCTCTCGAGCTCTCCGACTCCCAGTCCGCCTTCTCTTCTCGAACTCTCGCTCGGGGGTTTGTCGCGTGGCGCAAAAGAGCAGGAGCGTGAGCCAGCGACAGACACCGGCAGCAGCAGCGGCGCGTCCATAAAAGAGCCCCGCGCGCCAGCCACCAAGCTCGACGACATCGCACGCTCGTCGCCGCCGCCCAGTTCCCGATTGCGCCCTCCGACGTCCGTCCGTCGTCAAGCAAGTGAGAGAGCTTGAGCGAGAGCTTCGTCACTCACGCACTCACTAAACATCCAGCAGCAGCTCCGCAACAGATCGGCAACGGCTTCCGCGACAGCATGAAGACGGAGTTCGCGCTCGACTTTGACAGCCTCGCGATGCGCACGCCCGAGCTCCAGGCCACCGCCGGCGCCTTCCTGCCGACGACGATGCCGCCGCTGCCGCCGCCAACGACGACAGCGAGCAACCTGGCGGCGGCTGGCAGCCCCGACCGCTTGCAGGTGCTCGCGAACGGCGACATCATCGACTGCGGCCGCCTGCCGCAGACCGCGCGCAACAACCTGTATAAGACGGAGCTCTGCAAGCACTTTATGGACACGGGCGCGTGCCGCTACGGCTCCAAGTGCCAGTTCGCGCACGGCGAGCACGAGCTGCGCGGCGTGCTGCGCCACCCCAAATACAAGACCACGCGCTGCAAGGCGTTCGTGTCCACGGGCAAGTGCATGTACGGCAACCGCTGCCGCTTCATTCACCACGACAACCCGGAGGACGACCTCGCGGACTCGTTCTCGTCCACGGGCAGCGAGTCAGACGACCAGGACGTGGCGCACAAGGACCTGCTCGTGAACCCGTACGCGCAGCACGGCACCGAGATGGTGAACCTGCTCATCCCGTTCAGTGGGCTCAAGCAGGTGACGCTCACGCCGCTGACGTCGTCGCCCGGGAGCAGCAACTCGGTGGCGTCGCTGCCGTCCCCGCTCGACTCGGGCGTCGACTCTTTCCTGTTCCGCGACCCGTTCTCGGCGTCGGAGCTCAAGATGCGCGACAACGAGCTGTCGGGGATGTCGATGCGTAGCCTGTCGGGGTCGCTCGAGTCGCTCTCGCCGTCCGCGGAGTCGACGACGGCCAAGTTCTCCCGCTTATCTATTTTCCAGCGCATCTGCCGCGAGGACCCGTAACGAAGACGAGGTGATCAAGATCGAGACCGCGAGGTGGAGGTGTGGCGTGACGACGACCCGCGCGTGCGTGCGCGCTGCCGACTGTTTGGGAAGGAGGAGAAGGAGTCCAGCGCAGTCCCTTCTTCTTCTCATCAGCTGGCGGCGCCTAGACGAGCACAGCAGCCTTGCGGCAGTCCGACGTGCCTCCGCCCACCTCTCGGCCCAGTGTTTATAACTTGTGTGTTCATAGCGACACCCACGGCGAGCTTCCCCATCCTCTGACGACGACGACGACCACGACGCTCGTGTAATATACTCTGTATTTATACAACCAGCACACACGCACGATGGTGTCGGCTCTCGTCGTCCACATGTACAGAACACGACGACGTCGTCAATGTGTGTCGGCAGTTACCTGAGAAGACTCAAGACTTCTCGTCACACGTCACAGGCGATTCCGATTGATAGGCGAATGTTATTCGGTGATATTCGGTCAAGAAAAATGCTCTGATTGGCCAAAAATATGAAAACGAGAAGAATTCAGAAGAACGTCACCTCTTGGAGGGAACCATGCCATCGCCTGTGCAGCCACTTCGCAACACGCTTTGCCGCACCAGCACCGGCACCTTAAGCAACAACTCGAACAGCACCACCACCACCAGCCAAGCATCATGATCACTGAAGCGCTCGTCGTCACGTGGGTCGCGATGTGCGCAGTTATGGTGCGCACCTCTACTCATTCCGTAGCTGCTCGCAGCCCCAGCTCACCTCACTCACTCATGCGCTTCTTGGTCGCCCTCGCGCAGCTCTACAGCGACCCGCGCCTCTGGATTGTGCTGGCGTCCTCAGTGGTACGTGTGCACACGTTAGTGTCCTTCCCTGCGATTCACAGGGCGTCGTGCTCAATCAGGGATGCTGGTTGCGCAGGCGTTCACGCTCATGCGCGTGGTGGCGGTACCGCACATCGGACGCCGCGTCAAGGCGTTCACCACCTTCTCGCTGGGCAGCCAGCTGCTCTGGAGCAACACCGCGGTGTCCATGCTGCACTCGGCGCTATCGTCGCTGCTGGCGCTCTACGCGCTCGCGTTCGACAACTCGCTGGGAGGCGACTACGTGAGCCGGGCGTCGCACGCCGAGTTCATCACCACCGCGGTCTCCACAGGTGAGTGCGATGCGACTAGTGGTGATAGTGACGCTGCCTGTCGTGGCGCTCATGCTGCGTGCTTTGGGAGCAGGCTACTTTGCGTACGACCTGTGGGACTACGTGCTCAACCGGCTGTACGTCAAGTCCCCGGGCATCGTCGTGCACCACGTCGTGATCCTCATCTGCTACATCTCGGCGCTGACAAAGACCGTGGGCGTGCCGCTGCTCTCGCTCGCACTCGTCTGCGAGCTCCACTCGGCGTTCATGCACCTGCGCAAGCTCATGTCGATGAGCAGCTTCAGCGTGGCGGCGTCACCGACGTACAAGCTGGTGTGGCAGCTGCAGTGGGCGATGTTCCTGCTCGCGCGGGTCGTGCCGCACGCCTACGTCACGTGGCTCACGTACCACGCGTACGGCATGTTCGTGCGCCCGGTGCGTCCCTGTTTCTTGGCTGAACTGCGTGCTACAGTCGTTTGAAGGGATGCAATGCGAGTGGCGCTGATCAGCTTGTGCGGCTTGCGTGCAGTTTCACTTCTGGATGGCGTTCGTCGGGATGCTCTTCATCAACATCCTCAACATTCAGGTATCGCACCATGCCAAGCTGCTCTTGAAGCGTATCGCCATTACCTGACGCGCATGTGCGTTCTCTGTGGGTATCGCGTGCTCCAGCTACTGCGCGACGTGAACCGAGCATTCCGGAAGGACTTTGGCTACACGGCGCCGCCGTCCGCACCAGCCGCAGAGAAGGTGTCGAGAGCCGACTACACACAAATCCAGTAGACCAACGAGACGAGCTGCGTCGGTCATAGCCTCAAAGTCTTGCTGCTTGTCCGACCAACTCGACAGCACAAGCGGTCATGCAGAGCTGTGATCCACGCCTACTTGCTGCTGGTGGTCTGCACGGAGCGCAACCGGCGACGCCTTCACGCGGATGTGGATCTTGTGGTGCTCAGTAGACGCGGTCGAAGCATTCGAGCTGGCAGACTTGCAGACCCGCGAGGCGATGGTGATGTCCCCCAAGAGCTTGTGCTCGCACGTTTGCTCGCCTGTGCACGTGTCGTCGGTCTCGAAGCAGCTCATCCAGCACGAAAACGTGTTCTCCTTGACCAGGTGGTGCGAGCAGACGCAGTTCTTCTGGCAGTCGCTGGCAAAGTCGCGGCCAGGGTCCATCGTGTGCGTGTTGCACCAGAAGTCGCACTGCTCCCGCGTCGCGAGCGGCGTGAACGGGTGGCACACGCGGTAGCTGCACGCGTTCTCTTCGAGCCGTCGCTGTGCTGGGCACGCCACGGACGCAAAGTGTGCTGGGAACGCGCTGCCGCTTTCCACGGACTCGCCCAGCTGACGGCTGTACGCGGCGAACTCCATCCCCGTGTTCAGCATCGTCGCGGACTCCGAGAGCAGCACCATCTTGCCGAACCAGGAACGCACCACCTGCGTGTCGTCAAGGCAAGTCTGCGGCATGAGCATGCCGTGCACCACAGCCGGGATCTTCACTGGGAGCTGCACCCACGTCGAGAAGCCGTCGCCGACCATCACCGTGAGTTCGTCCTCCGGCTGCACGGGCCGCACGACCGAGCCGTTCTCCAGCTTGATCAACAGACCCGAGTCGGGGTCCGGGTTCGCGATCTCTCTCAGCATATTCTCCTCCGGAGCCACCTCGAAGAACATCGGTGCGCTCATCGCGATGAACAGCCCCGAGTCCGAGTGCATGTTGAGAGCGAACTTGCTGTCGCGGTCTGCAGTGTGCGCCTTCCTCGCTCCCGCATCGAGTTCCGCTTTAGTCGACTGGCAGCTCGTCGTGTCCACGTGCGGCGCAGGCACGTAGGCGTGGAAGTGGTCCATCATTCGCGCCTCGGACACAATCTCCCGGAGCTTTGCACCGCTTGGCGTCGTCGTGCTGACCGACGCATCAAACGCCGCACTGAACTGGTCGAGCGCTCGCGTGACGACGTCGCCGAAGAGCTGCTTGCGCTGCTGGTACTCGGGACAGTCGGTCGCCCCAAGTCCGTCGACGCCGTCCACCGCGCTGATCGTGAAGCGCTCGGTGCCGTCCGCGAGCTGACGGTAGAGCACGCCAGTACGCGTGTCTGACGCGCGTCGCTGCCATGCGCACTCGGCTGCCGCGCGCAAGAACTCGCGCCGCAGCGACGTGTAGCCCGGGACGCCGGCGAGCGTGACGACGCCGTGGGTCTGCAGCGCGCTGGCGGCGTCTCCCCCGAGCGCCAGCGCGTGGAAGCCGACCGACGGCACGCGCAGCTCGTCGTGCGCGCAGGCGGCAGAAGCGGCGACGGCCGCGAGCAGCGCGAAGCAGCAGCGCATCGCTTCTTGCTAGTCGACGTGCAGCAAGCAATGATGCGTTGAACCCATATGATATATCGCGCCACAATGCGTCCCACGCAGCATTGTGGAGTCCCGTGTGGCGCAGTTGCACTTGTGCGAAAAAGACCTCGATTTCCGCATTCTCGCTCGAGAAGAGGAGAAAGAGACGACGCACCGCCTCCGCAGATGAAGACCTACGCGCCGGCGTCGCCGGGCGGCGGCAGCGCGGACGCCGCCGAGTGGTTCTCCGTCGAGGAGCTGGAAACGGCACGCGAGAACTATCTGACGGAGCAGGAGAAGGAGCTGCCGTCGCCGCAGGTAGTAGGCGCTTGTAGAGAAGAGTGCCGGTGGTGCAAGCATGGCATGGATGCGGCGGCGCCGGATAACTCAAGCGCGTGTGACAGGTGAAGCTGCGCTACGCGATCGCGCTCGCGAAGAGCAAGAAGCGGGATGACAAGTACCGCGGCATCGGCCTGCTCGAAGGTGCGGAAGTAGCGAATAGATCGCGGTCATCCGATGCGGCGAACGATGGCTGACGGCTCCACTGCTGCTGCTACTGGCGCAACAGACCTGCTGGACCAGAGCTACGACCAGAGAGAGTGCTTGTACTGGATCGCGCTGACGTACTACGGGCTGGGCGAGTACCGCGCGAGCAGGAGCCACTGCGAGCGGCTCATCCGCATGGACCCGAGCCACACGAAGGCGCTCGCGCTGCGCGAGTGCATCCGGGAGGTGGCGTCACAAGGTACAAGTACGCACGCTCTGCTTCTGCCGCGCTGGATGGTGTGTGCGTGTCGCTGTCTGGCGCTGACGAGTGCTTGGGCTTGTGGGGATGCAGACGGGATCCTCGGCGTCGGGTTGGTCGGCGCGGTCGTCGTCGTGGGTCTCGCACTGAAGCTGGTGCTACGACGGTGAACGCTCTCAAGCAACACGGCAGCAGCAGCACACACACAACACACATACACACACACACACACACACACAGAGGGCTCCGTCCTTGATGAGCATCGACACGCGCGCTCGCCGGCACCAGCACGGTCCCGGATCTCGCTCCGCCTTTCACACACGTTCATCAGTCGTCGTCATCCATCGTCTCTCTAACCTCTCGCAATGCCAGCACCTCCACTTCAGCTCATACCGTTGACAGTCGTCATACGCACACGCACCAGCCAGAGCACCGGACGACCGCGTGCCTGACGAGGTGACTCTCTACCTACTCTTCTACTGCTACTTCCTACTCACTCGATCGCACATACCCCTCGCAGGCAGCTCTACACCTGCGCGAGCGCCTGCTGCGCCTCGCCCGAGAGCGCACTCCACGCCGCCTGCACCACCGGCCCCGGCAGCTGCGTCTGCAGCTTCACGAGCAGCGCACGGAGCTGCGTCTGCGCCTCCTCCGAGATGATCGACATGTCCTCCTCCTCGTCGTCGTTCGCGACCTCATCGACCTCTTCCGGCTCGTGCACTGCAAGGACACACACAACAGTCAGCACACTTTCAGCACCAAACATTGAGAGACGACATCAGCAGTGCCGACGTACTCAGAATCGCAGCGAACGCGTTCAAGATGAGCGGCAGGTTGGCGTAGTCCGGGCCGAGCAGCGCCGCGTTGCCGCTGTCCACGAGCGCGATGAGGCGCGCGTGCACGTCCCGTGCTTCGAGCACATCCGTGCGCAGCGGCAGCCACGTCAGCCAGACCGCCCAGAGCTTGGCCGCGTCCACGCTGCCCTCGCTGTACAGGATGATCTTGGCCACCGCGCTGACCGCGTTGTCGCGCGCAGCAGTCACCTCGTCGTCGTCCACGGTCTCCGACACCGACACGAGGTGCACGAGCTTCTCGAGCGAGCTCTGCGCGAACGGTGCGAACGCCGCGCCGCATTTCTCCGCGCACACGCCGATGCCGTACGCGGATGCCTGGATCACGGACGCCGACACGTCCTCGAGACCCGCGACGAGGTGCGTGAGGAAGACCGGCACGAGCTCCTGTGCCGGCTGGCCGCAGTGCTCGATGATGTCGTCAATCATGCAGATCGCCTGGCCGCGCAGCACGTTCACGACACCGAGCTCGAGGAACGGCGTGACGAACGGCAGCAGGTGCAGCTTGAAGATCGGGAAGAACGCCTCCTTCTGGGTCTTGATGATCCAGCCGATGGCGTCGATCATCGAGCGGAAGACGCCCTCCTCGACCTCATCGTTCTCGCTCTGCTTGGCCGCGGACTCCTCGTCGTAGTCCTCGTCCTGCTGGTTCTCCTGCTGCGTCGCGGTCATGCGCTCCGCGCTGCTGATCGCCACGGTCTTGAAAACGTCGACGACGCGCGGCACGTGCTCGAGCGGCACGCCCACGTGCACGCCCTTCTCCACGCTCTCCTTGCACACCTCGAGACACGCCGACGTGGCCTCCGCGAAGGCGCCGAGGCACTCGAGGTCTTCCTCGGTCTGCAGCCCGTTGAGCAGCGGCTCGAGGAACTTCTCGAAGAGCTGCTGCGGGAAGTGCGGCGCCGTGGCGCCGTGGCCGTAGTGGAGCGAGCCGTCCACCGCCGCGCTCAGCAGCCGTGCCATGCTCAGCGCGCTCACGATGCGGATGTCCTCGACGTACTCGAAGCTCAGCAGCGGGATGAGCACGTCGGCGACCTCAGCCACGTATGGGTAGAAGGCGCCTTCGAGGTCGAGTGCGCTCTGGTAGAGCATGTTGCACGCGTTCGTCTTCTCCTCGAGCGCGCTCGTGTTGATCTGCAGGCGCTTCTTGCCGACGCCGCGGATGTCGACGGTCACCGAGTCCTTGCCGTCGGCGGTCTTGCCGTCCTCCTCGCTCTCGCCGTCGACGACGTCCGAGAGCACGATGTCCGGCTGAATCTGCGCCTGCTTGATCAGCGGCGGGATCACGTGCGGCAGGTACGGCACGAAGTCGCCCTTGAGGATGCTGCCGATGCGCACGCACGACTGCGCCACGTACTGCACCTCTGGGCCCTCGAGCTCCTCGCTCGCCTGCACGCGGATGAGGATCTCCATCACCTCCTTCGCGTCCGCGACAAAGCGCTCCTTGCCGACCGCCTGACCGATCAGCGCGATCGACTCCATCGCCTTGCCGCGCAGCAGCGAGTACTCCTTCCCGACCGCGTGCACGAGCACGTCCTTCGCGAGCGGGATGAAGATGTCGTAGAAGCGCAGGAAGTCCGCGCCGATGACCTTGGCCACGCTCGCGACCGCCGTGATCGCCTGCTCCTGCACCTGCCGCGGGCACGCGCGCATGGCGTGGAAGAGCGCCTCGAGCAGCGCCTGCGCGTGCGGCTGCACGTGCTTGGCCTTGCACACGTTCGTGTTGCAGAAGTTGATCACGACGCTCGCCGCCAGCGCGCGCGTGCGCAGCACGCCCTGCTCGTGCTGGATCAGCGCCGTGAGAGCCGGCAGGATCACGCTGTGGAACTTGGCCTGGAAGTTCTTGCCCTTCTCGACCTCGCCGAAGTCCTCGGCGAGCTGCCCGATGCTGTGCAGCGCCGCGTACTGCACGCGCGGGTGCGCGTCGCTCAGGAACGGCACGACCATGCCCACGACGTTGTCCAGCTCGCGGGTCATGAGCGCCTTCGAGCCCTCGCCCAGCAGGCAGATCGCGTACAGCGCCGCGCGGCGCTTGCGCCAGTCCGCGTCGCCCAGCAGGCTCTTGATCACCGGGATGGCCACGGGCAGCACCGCGCTGCCGCCGAGCGACGAGCTCAGACGGTCGATCGCGGCGGCGCCGGTCTCGCTGATGTTGTTCTCCGCATCGTTCGACTCGGTGAACGTCACCGGGTCGTCGAACTTGGTTACCCACGTCTCGTCGTCCTCCACCTCGCACATCATCTGGATCACGAGCGGCACGACCGACTGCACGATGTACTGTGACTTGCGCACCATGCCGCCGGCGTTCTCCGCGAGCGACAGCAGGAACTCGACCGCGAGCTCACGCGTGTCGGCGTCCAGGTCCTGCGTCGACGAGATGAAGATCATCGCGCGGCCGACGTCGTCGAGGTTGTTGCGGAAGAACTTGGGGTGCAGCTCCGCCACCTGCACGAGCGTCGAGAGCACCTCGCGGAACGTGGCCTCGTCGCCGGCCTTGAGCAGCGCCTCGATGATGCGCAGCATCGGGTTGATGATGACCGCGAACGCGACGAGCTCCTGGCGCTCCTCAAGCGTGAGTAGGAACGACGCGGACGCCTTGAGCGCGGCGATCTGCACCTCGCCGCTCGCGTCGTTGAGCGAGCTGGAGAAGAGCGCGAGGAAGCTCTCCTTGTGCGGCGCGAGCAGCTCGCCGACGTATTCGGAGAGCTTCGCGAGAAGGTCGAACGCCGTCTCGCGCAGCTGCGGGTCCGCGTGCGTGGTGAGCGCCGAGACGGCGGCGAGCAGCTCCGGCCAGGGCTGGCCGAACTTCTGCGACACGGACGCGAGCTCGGCGATGAGGTGGCCGATCTTGCGGCGGATGTGCGCGACGGGCTCGGCCGCCACGGCCTCGAGCAGCTGCGCCTTGAGCGTGAGCTGCGCCTGCGCGTCGAGCTTCTCGTACACGCCGGCCTTGACCTCGAGCAGCGGGCGCAGCAGCACGGGCGCAAAGGCGCGCGCCTCGGCGTCCTCGCCGGCGCGCAGCAGCTGCACGAGCTGCGGCACGAGCGCCTGCGGGTTCTCGCTCTTGTACTGCGCGTACGCCTCCTCCGCCTGCTTGCGCGCGGCGTTGTCGTTCGACATGAGCGCCGCCACGAGCGCGAGGAAGTCGGACATGGCGGAGACTAGGGGGAGCGAGGAGGAAGGGGGAGGAGGGCGAGAAGCGGCCGACCTGGGTGGCTGGCTGGCGGCTAGCGGGCGAGACCGGAAGTGAGGACACACACACACGCACACAACTGTTGCAAGCATCCATAACAGATTCGAGAGGGGAGATTTTGACTGGCGGGAGCAAAAGCGGGATTTCTTCACTATCAGATACTTGTATGTTTCGTTTTGTATACGACAAAGTATGTTTATCTGCAAACACAAAAGCGCATGCAACTTCGGATAGTGAAGAAATCTACGGTACTAGATTTCTTCACTATCACATCAAAATGTGTGTAACGACCGAACAAGAAAATCAGTTTTTCGCTATTTTACGCTCATTCTTCACGAGCGCGCGACGACAACATGGCGGGCGACGCGCCGCAGGTGCACGCGCGCGCTGCCGCCGCTCTTGCGCCCCACGGCGGCCGCGTCACCAGTAGCACCAGCTGCGTCGCTGTCTCTCCTGTTACATTCGCGTCTTCTCCGCCGGCGAAGAGCGAGCACCTGTCCGCTGCAGCGGAGGCCGCCGTGCGCCTCCTGCCGGGCAACGACGTGCGTCGATCAGCGACTTCACTATCGGAGCTCTTCGCAACCTGACTGGCTTGCTCACTCACTCTGTTAATCCTCCAGCGCTGCGCCGACTGCAAGGCAATCTTCCCGCAGTGGGCTGCCGTATCCTTTGGTGTGCTCGTGTGTCTCGCGTGCGCAGGGAAGCACCGCGCGCTCGGCGTTGGCGCGAGCTTCGTCAAGTCGCTGGTCATGGACAGTTGGTCGCCGCTGGAGTTCCGGTCGCTGGAGGTGCGCACAAATAGACAGGAGGCAATGGCGTGGATGGACCATAACGCAACATCCTTGGATGGCGAGTGCAGGTCGGAGGGAACGCCAAGTGGACCGCAGTGTGCACCGCGACGGCCACGAGCGACCTGCCGCTCGCGAAAAAATACACTTCGAGTGTGGCGGACGCGTACCGGCGCAGGTTGTCGTGATGATGAGCGAGGAACACTGAGCGTGATGCCGAGAGAGTGTTGGCACTGACGATGTAGCTGTCGTACACTGAAACAGGATCCAAGCGGCCGCCTCCAGCCCGTCGCGTGACTCCGAGTCGCACACAGCTACGGAGTTCCTGACGCGTCTCGCGCGAGCGTCCATTTCAAGTTTCGACAGCGAGCTGCTGCCTTCGGATGTGGTTGATGCTTCACCAGGTACACTTTGAGCACATAGCTCTCTTCTCTCTCATCTCTTGGTACGTCTTGCAGGAACTGACCTGCTTCGTACCTTCCAGTGTCGCCCCTTCCTCCAGCTGCAAGTCCGACGGAAAGCACCAGCTCCACGAACTCCAATCCTCCGCCGCTACCAGCAACTTCCCCCGACACGTTGTCAGTCAAGTGCACAACCTGTCACTCCTCGGTGACTCTCGAGCACTTGGACTCGCATTCGAAGACGTGCGTCGTCAGTTCATTGGTACGGTGCAGAACGCAGGATACAGAACTGGGCCAGCGCTGCGTCGCTCACTCGCTCGCTGTGTGTGTGTGTGTGTGTGTGTGTGTGTGTGTGTGCTTATGACGACCAGACCGAAGCGACCTGGCACAAGTACGAGCGACGACTCGGCGTGTCTGGGCTCGCACTAGGGCTCAGCTTGACGAAGACGGGAGGCGGGTTTGCGGAGGTCACGCGTGTGGTTCCTGGCGGCGAGGCGGAAAGGCTCGAGGTGGTTGTCGGGAGCTACGTCGTCGGCGTGAACGACGTCAAGACGACTTCGTTCGAGGAGATCGTGGAGCTCGTTCGGACCCTACCGCGACCGATTCTGTTCCGGTTCGTGCTCCGACCAAGCATCATTCGATCCACCAGCAACGCATCAGCGAAGCTCGCAGCCGCAGTGGCGCCTCGTTCCGCGCCGACGATCTCGTCGGTGCCTGAGCCGATCAGCGTTGCTGTGGAGATCACATTCGATGAGAACGAGCTGGGCTGCTCGCTGCAAGTTCGCGAACACGGCTGCGTCGTGCTTCAAGTTGACAAAGGTAAGGGGTACATCTTCAGGAGCCAGGTCCACCAGTGCTTGACTTCCTCGCTAACGCTGCTGATGCTGGTGGCTTCTCCCATGTCGCTTCGTGCCCACTATGCAGGCGGTCCAGCGCACAAGCGCGGTGTGCTCGTGGGCTCGCGCATTGTCGAGGTGAACGGCCGCAGGTTCCTCAAACCGGAGGAGGTGATCCGGGAGATCCAGACGAGTCAGCGTCCGATGCGCGTCAAGTTCCACCGGGTCGAGGGGCTCATGCGCGGCTGGAACCACCGATAACACCACCTTTCGCAAATCGGGCGAGTGGAGTATGCCCGCAGCGCGCTGACAGCTCCCACGCCAGACTACCTATCACCGATCTATAGACGCATAGATAGCGGCTCCTGCATTAGTCGCTTGCTGGCTCTTACCACGCTAACATCAACGAACGTGTGGGCACAGCTGTATGAACGCGAACACAAGCGAGGACACTGCACGCTACTCTGAACGCCTCGCACTACACATCCAAGAGCGAAGCTTCGCTGGCACCGGCCGCTTTTCTCTTGTACGCGTCGACGACGAAGTCTGCTGGCGCGTTCACGTGCTGCTGCTTGGTTCGGAGCGCCGCGAAGAACGGGTGCAGCAGCACACTTTTCATCGTCGGTCGCTTCGTCGGGTCGAAGTGCACGAGGCTCGACAGCAGTTCCATCCCACCAGATGCAGTCTCGATGCGAGCGCGACCGCGCTGGATCGTGGACTCCGAGCCAGTCGCAAGCGAGAACCGCGCGCGGTCGTGCTCGAACAGGTTCGCGGCAGAGTTCGCGCTCTTTGCCGCTCTCGCGGACGCTGTGGCGCTCCGAGATCGTCTCGTCTGGGTAGCAGGACCTGCCGCCTCCTGTGGACGCAGGTGCTTGACGAGCGCTTGCCACACCTTGTTCGCCTCCTTTCCAGAACTTGGGTTCTCCTGCGGCAGCCCAAAGAGCACCACGTACCGATAC
The DNA here is from genome assembly GCA_023333695.1 of Globisporangium yorkense. Lineage (NCBI taxonomy): Eukaryota > Oomycota > Peronosporomycetes > Pythiales > Pythiaceae > Globisporangium > Globisporangium yorkense. The sequence continues at coordinate 13,061 of JAASFH010000305.1, forward strand.
AGTGTGTGGTACAAGACGTTCTCGTGGTCGTCCTTGATGATCCGGCGGAGAACGGTGAAGCCCGAGTTCTTGCGAGGATTCTGCACGTCACCCACATCGTCGTATCAAGGATCAGCATATGCGAGCCACGACAACACTCCTCGTGACGACGACGCACCGTCCAGATGTGCTTCAGAGCCTCCAGCAGCTCGCGCGGACAGCGCACACTCTCAAGAATCTCTTCATATGGCGCGCTGTACAGACAAGAAAGACGAGAGAGGATCTGGTGAGAGCCACGTTCTCCAACGCAGCTGCTGCTGCACATCGTCACTCGACGTACCTTCCGGTGAACAGGTGCAGGAGACTCAATCCCAGCGAGAAGGTGTCTGCAGCGAACGACTGCTCCGCCGCGTCGCCTTCGAGCAGAAACTCGATCGGCGTGTTCTCGAGCGTCGTGAACTGGTCTAGCGCCACGAGTTTGCCGAGAGTCTCGGCATTCGACTCGGCTGTGCCGTAGTCCGCCAGCTTGATCCAGTACGAGAACGTGGGCGGCAGCCGCAGCTCGAACGCAGCCTCCTCGACAGCGTACTGCAGGACGATGTCGTCGCCAGCGTTCTTCTTGATGCTCTGACGGGGAATGTCTTTGAGGAAGAAGTTGAGGAGCTGCGTACACACGATACATCGATGAGCACACGAGAACGAGAGCAAGGCGATCGCGCTTGTTCTGCGCATCGCACCTTGATGTCGCAGTGGCGGAAGTGGAAGCGCTCTCGAGCGCAGTACAGACTGAACACCATCTGGAAGAAGAACGGCAGCACCACAGGCTTCACCGGCAGCAGCTTCTCCGGCTGCAGACTGATGAAGTCTTCCAGGTCGCCGCCGTCGCAAAACTCCATCCGGATGTACTGGTGCAGTCCACCGCTCCCAGGAGCTCCAGACTGACGGAACGCTGCGAGTGATGCCGGGTCGACACTCAACCGCCGGTCAGTGAGGATGTCACTCGGGCGACGGTGCTCCGCGCTGCCCCATCGGTCGGCGCGAGGACCGTCGGGGGACACGAACAAGTCGTAGATCTGCAGAAAGTTGGGACAAACGTTGCTCTCGACGAGCTCGGAGAGCAGGATGGCGTGCGCGATCTCTTGGCGCACAACGCTCTGTTCGCACCGCACACAAGTGTTAGCATCCAGTATCAACCATGTCGCTGACTGCAAGCCCCAGACGAACCTGGTTGCCAGTGCTCTCGATCGCTCCAATGTCCATGACGCTGACTGCTTCGAGCCGCTTGTGGCGTGTCGAGTACACTTTGTGCACCTCCTTGTACGCTCCATCCGACAAGTAGTGGCCGCGAGGGTAGTCCTTGTACACGTCCACCATCGACTTGCGCGTTTGACTGGGAGTTGCGCATGTCACACATGACAGCGTCAGAGACACAGAAACACATTAGAATGGTGACTCGTACGTACTTTGAGTAGTCCGCCATCGCCCACGCGTACGCACTGCACACAAACAGGTTAGCAGCGTTAGAACCTCGATCATCACATATCCCAAGAGGAGCAGCAACAGCAGCAGCACTAGGAACGGCGGGCGTACATGTTCGAGATGTGCCTCCATGACGTCGAGACATTCCGAAGAGCACCTCGGAGCGACGCGACAGGAAGGACGCGCGAGTGCAGAAGAAGCCGAAGCACATTGTCCGTCACAATCTTCCGCTGCTGAAGCTTCAGCTGCGCGTGGTGTTGGAGCTCGACAGAGGAGAGTCTGCCGCTCGAAGGTCTTGGCTGGAACGACGACGACGTTCGCGCTTGGAGCGATTCACGCGTCAGAGAAGCGAGAGACGACGAACGCCGGCCGAAGGAGAGCTTCTCTGCCGACACTCGGTCTCGTGCCTTCGCTTGATCCATGGACGATGTTCTCCCCACACCATTCGAAGCGCGAGCCAGCGGCGCGACGTCGTCACCCGCTTCGTCGTCGTCCCACTCCAGATCGTCCTCGATGAGCGACGGGAGGGCCGACTGCGCGATTGGCACGAGCGAGATCCGGCGTCCAGCGATGCGGCCGAGTCGCGACAGTCTGCGCGCGCGACTCTTCTCCTTGCGCACGGAGGGCTGCGCGAGCACCTCTTCCATCGCATCGGCGATTTCCATGTGCCGCGACGACGAGAGCATCCGGTCGTGCTCCGACAGCGACACGATCTCCAGTTTCTGCGCGTCGAGAGCGGCGAATAGGTTCTTGTACGTCTGGATCGACGGGTCGTTCGCGAGCGCGTCTATCGAGACGGTCGTGTCGAGTGCGTCACTAGTGCTCTTGTTGGTCCTGGAGGAGCTGCTCGTCTCCATGTCCACGTCCACTGCATCCGCTTTCTCGCCGCCGTGTCTGTGCGTAGAAGCACCAGCAGCGTGTAAGGACGACCGACCAACTCCACCACCAGCATCAGCCTCAGTATCCCGCCAACCAGTGCTGGTAAACGTACGCTGGCAGCACGCGCTGATGGAGCTCGTGGATGATGATCTCCGCGCGCAGACTCGCGATGCGGAACAAGTAGCGGCTGACGCTCGTGCGCGGCGTGAAGCCGAGCGCCAGCAGCCACTCGGCGAGCCGCGCGCGCTCCTTCTTGCGCTTCCAGGCGCTCGGCGGCGGGGTCTTCACCATGTACCCCTGCCCGAATCCGAACTCGGTCGCGAGCTGCGCCTGGCACCGCTCGTCCAGCTGCTCGGCGAGGAACTGCACGAACTTGTCGTCCGCGTCGCCGATCAGCTCCTTGGTGCTGCGCACCGCGACTGGTGGTGGCGGAGACGCGCCGACGCGAACCTGCTCCGTTGTCACCAGCGCAGCATTTCCCGTCAGACTTCGCCGCATCGCATACCTTGTAGCAGTAGCGCAGTGTCTGCACCTGCGACTTTGTAGTGCCGGTCGGCTTCTTGCTACGGCGGTGACTCGAGGACTTCGGCGCAGTCGACTGCGCGCGCTTCCTGAGCGCGACGGCGCCGATGCGCCTGCGACGTCCTGAAGCGCCTGTGCGGTCGCCGTCGTCAGCCAGTTCCATCGCCTCCTCGCGCTCTACTTCGGGCTCCTCGAGGTCATCGAAGCCGTCGGCGTCGTCGTCAGAGGACAGCGGCGAGCGGCACGTTCCGCCTCCGCGCAGCATACTTGGAAATGGTGATGGCAACTTGTGAAAAAAAGTGGCGGGAAGAGGAGTGGACCACATTAGGCATAGTATTCTCACTAACATATTGATGTTTGTATGTGAAGCGGGGAAAGCGTGAAAATGGATACAAAGGCCAACCTTCGTGCTCATGCTTGCATCGACCACGGGCGATCGATGCACGACACGCCGACTCGGAACGAGGACCGAAGCTTGCATTCCACGCACGTGTGAACGAGAAGTTGCTTTTCCTGCGACACACCCTCTGCATTGTAGTACTCCAGGAAGACGATGATCAGGGTGCGTTCATGTGCGCGCGGAGGGACACAGCGAGAACCTTGCAAGCACCTTCCTGCTTCCCGGCACCACTCGGATCGATATCTGTCCCAGCAGCAACATTAGCACCAGCATGCATCGCGAGCGCGGAGCGAGACAAGCCGGTGGTGGTGGTCGGATCGCACCCGTGGATCGATCGACCGATCCGTCGATCGAGTACAGTGCGCCAGCTCTGGAGCATGTCCGATACAGCGCCGAGAACCGGCGTCTCTGATGCTTTTCTTCCTCGTGTCAAGTGAGCGAGAAGCACGACATGCATCACCACCGGCACCACCGTCGCAAACACGGAAGACGAAGAAGAGTTCGGTGGTTGGAAGGAAGGTGGGAACGTCATTGGTTGTACATACAGCACGGACATGAATCCGAACATACCCGCTCGCTCTGAGGGCAATCTGTCGGTCGGCGTGGTGCGCTCGCTGGCGATAAATACGAGCCTCCTCCGTCTCCGCGTTGAGGGCGGCGGCGGGCTGAGGTGCTTGCTCTCTAGATCTTGTGTACAGTTGTTGCTCGCGAGGCTGGCGAGGAGGAGGAGTGTACGCACGAGCGTTCTCTCTCGGATGTCGCTGGCTGGTGTCGGCGATTCGTGCGAGTGAGCTTGGGCGTGGGGGTGGAGTGCTGGGACGACCTTGAGAGCTGGTCGTCTACGCTGCTGCCGGGAATGTGCGCTGCGAGAGCAGCAGCAGGAGCTCGAGCTGGGAGATCGGCGACACGTCGATCGGGCTGCGGTCGACCGTCGGGTCCGCGCTGCCGATGATCTCCGGCACGAGCGCGAACGACACGCCCTTGTGGCGGCGGAGCTTGGCCGGGCGGCGCGGCGGGTACTCCCACAGGTCGCGGCGCACTTGCTTCTGGTAGAGCGAGCGCAGGCACTCTTGGCGGTAGTACTCGGTCAGGCTCGCCTCCATCTGCGAGGAGATCTCGGCGGCGTAGCGCTTGCCCAGGACGCTCATTGCTGTTGTTTGTTGTTGCTGGAGGTGGTGGTGCTGTGGCTGGTGCTGTTGCTGCTGTCGGAGCAAATTCGGAAGTGAGGACGAGAGAGTGCTCCTCCTCCTCCTCAAAGAGCTCAGTTCACACTTGTGCGTCTTTCAGTCGACAACCAAACGGCACGGAAATACTGTAGCCGGCGTGCGCCGCCTTTCCAGCCGCGTTCGCAGAAGCGAGCGCGAACTGACCAAAATAACCACTTGTGTAACCAGTGACTAGCAGAGGTGACCTCGGCTAATCGCTTCTTGCACACAATTATCTTGAATCCACTGAGCGGATTGGATCTTCGGTATGAATAATGGTTCCGAGCCATTCTCTCTGACAGAAAAGTGCATGCATACATCTTGGTCCACTATTGGACATTGTACTCCTCGGCTTGCATACTCGTTGCTGGTATGCATAGCGTAGCCTAGGTTACAACTGAAAGTCCATTAGCTAATCTGCAGCACTTTACTGGGCTCCGAGAGCTCTCCGAGCGATTGACCTCTTCGAGAACTCCGAGCGATAGAGCTCCGAGAAGCTGGGACTTCTGAGACTTCTGAGAGCCACGAGACGTCCGGGAGCTGTCCAGATAGCTCCAAGAAATCGTCACTCGCGCGCTGCCAATTCTCCAGCATTCTGCTCGCTCGCATTTCTTATCCCTTCGCCACTCGATCTCTCATCGTCGCATCGAGTTCCTGCTCTTATGCTCTCGTGCTCACGAGCGTCTCGGAGCCTATCTTCAGCAGCACAGCACAGCACCGACACCAGCTCTAGCACAGCGCCAAGAGCTCGCAAGACTTGCAAGGCAAGAAGTGCATGGGAGTGGACATGAAGCTCTGCGGGCCTGTCGACTAGCCATCGTCCACAGCAAGCCGGTTCGCGCTTTCGTCGGAGCTCGTGGCGCAGGATGGCTCCGCTCATCTGAAGTGGCAGCCCTTCCTTCCTCCTCGTCCTTGCTCTGCAGTAGCGGTGGTGAAGCTGCCACGTCACCCGGTGGCACGACTACGGCGCAAAGATGTCTCCGCGCTCTTTGTCAACAATCGCTCAAAGTGTGCGGGTCATGTCGGGGTCGTCAGCTGCAGCAGCAGAAGGCGCCGACCTCACCTGCTGTTGTTGCTGCTGCCTCTCTGTGGCTGCTGCTGATGTTTCTGGCGGGTGGTTCCTGGGTTTGACACCGAGTGAGCCTGGATGACACGCGGCGCTACCTCTACCGCGAAGCTGGCCGTGCGTCGAGTTCTACGCACACGCGGCATGACCAGACGAGCTCGCGAAGCTCATAGTTTGTGCCGCGAACGCGGATGTGGTTCGCAAGACATGCAGTTCTGGCAATCTTATCTCACAACTGTGTGCATTTCTCCAGCTGGTGCTCCGCGAACTCCTTCAGTAGGAGTTCCGTCTCTCCTTGTCGGATCCGGAGGTCGAGGAGTGAGCCATGAAGTCGAGGCACCCCACCCCCGTTCATCCGCCATCGCACTGCGAGACTCTATAGGCAACGCAGCCTTTTCCTCTCTCGCTCTCACTCCGCCATGGGTCATGTGCAGAGTGCGCCCTTGCATTCCGAAAGCTCTCGGAGCCCCCAGCTGGGCTCCATGTTGAGCCCAACTGATCAAAGCGGCATGGTAATCCTGCAGAGTCCTGTCCTGTCCTGTCCTGTCCTGTCCTGCTTGACTGTGTCCTGCCTTCTACTGCCGGGTGTGCTGCAGTGCCGATCGCAGCACTGGGAGCACTACGGCGTCCATGATCCACCGCAGGACACGCGCAGTCCTATTGCTCGGAACCAGCGCGAACGCAAGGCGGTGCGCCGCGAAGAGAGTGAACGGCACGAGATCGCGGCGCCGATCTGGGAGCACAGGATAGTAGTCGCCAAAGTTGCTGCATAGCACGCCGTCCACGAAGAAGTTGCCAGTGCCAGTGTAGAGCGTGAGCGCGCCTTGGCGCAGGACGACGCTCTCGATGCGCGTGACGCGGCTGGGCACGAGACGGAGACGCTCGCCCGGCGCTCCTAGGAGTACGAAGATCGTGTCGTTCACTGCGAGTTCGCGCGCAGCTTTTTGATGTCGCGGCGGCGCATTGCTGCTCTCGTCGTTCTCGCACTCGGATGTCCAAGCGAGAGAGTTCTGGCAGCTCGTAGGTGCGTCCTCGGCAGCATCGCCGCGTTCGCAGAGGTCCTCCGACCTCGGATCGAAGTAGATGAGGTGGTCCGGCGTGATCTCGAGAACCATCGATTCCTGCCTCGAAAACACATGGTGCGCCGCACCGAAAGCAAATGTTACGTGGCCGATCTGCGGAACCTGCCCCAACACCAGCTGCAGATGGCTCACCTCGTTGTTGACATGGCGCCGATCTTCATCCAGAGTGACACGCTTGACGGTCTCAACCGGCTCGTGCGCCACGCGCTGGAAACGCGTGGCAGCGTCTCGGTCGCTCTCATGCGGAACGTAGTACACAGTCGAGAGTACGAGGGTGTCGCCGTCCAGCGCCAGCACGCGGTCGCCCACCGCGACGTCACGGATCGCGCGGAGCTCCGTCGCGGTGCCGAGAGTCGAGCTCATGGGATCGCGATTCACCGCCACGACCACTTGCGCGGTCTCGGGGAAACAACTCGCTGCATCGGCGTTCCAAGAAACACCACGATAACAACACATCCGCGACCGAGGACGATCAGCTCCTCGCAACGCGTCGCAGAAGAACCGAGTAGCTCGAAGGAATGACAAGTGACAAGCACGCACAAGTGTCAAGGATCGTGTAGTCGAGGTCGCTCTCGCAGAACTGACCGCGCTTGCCCGTGTTGCACAAGCAGGAACCGCCCACAGTGCACACGCCGACGCCGGAGCAGATCACGCCGTCCTTCTCGCAGAGCACTTGCATCAAACCAGCAGCAGCAGCAACAGCAGCAGCCCAGTTGAGATATCGAGCACCACCAACGCAAGATACACCACCGCAACGCACTGCCGTCCTCGGTGCGAAACACGTCCTTGACCTTCTGCGTACCCACGTTGCCTGCGATGAGAAAGAGCGCCGGCACCTTGGTCGCGTTCACGTACCGGGAGCTCTCTCCAGGACAGAGCTCGCATCCGTCCGGGTACAGCGTCACGGTCGACACGCTGCTTCCGCGTAGGATCGTACGCAGAACCGGTACGTCAGGCAGGGACTTGGAGGGATTGCACACAGGAATGAGCTGGTTCCCCAAACTCGTCGCGTTCGTGCGCGTCACACACGCCGGACTGCAATAGTACGCGCGCGTCACAGCGCGTTCGAACGCCACGACTGCGTGGCCCCACTTGCCAGTGCATATGTCCTTGTCGCGTGTTGAAACCATGCTCCACTCGGCGGTCGAGATCCCGGATGCGTCCGAGCTGGCTTGGTACCAGACGCTGCCGTTGCGCGAGAACCACACATCCGAGTACGGGAACATCTTCGCGATGCCTCGACCAACGATGCCGCCGCCGATGAGCCACAGCCGCGGCCCGAACTCGACGTCGCCCTTCGCTCGCGAGTCGAAGGACACGACCGCGTGCCACGCGCGCTTCTTCCACGGTGCAGTTTCAGTCAGCAGAGTCCACGTTCCTGAGCGCGAATCATCGCCAGCAAAGCGCCAGCAAAGCGCACATCAGTTGCTGCGAGAGTGAGATGCATGTATCGAGGACGCGCGCACCGGCAACATCCATTCTCCACACGTCGTTGAGCGACGTCTCTTGCCACCCGCCCATGAGAAAGATGAACTGTTCTCGCGACGCGTCTCCGAGTGTGGTGTTCGTGACGATCGTGTGTGCGGTGCACCCGTGTGCAGCTCGCGGCGTCCAGGGCACGTTCTGTTGCTGTGTCCATGAACCTGGACGAATCGAGTTCGGGATACGATGTTAGTCGCGGTGGCAGCCTTGCGATACATGCACGTAGCACAACCACACTTACCCGTGACGACAGATGCAGTGGACCAGACATCGTTGTTTATGGGACTGCCGCCGAGCACCCATAGCTTGTCGTCGAACACCACTGTGCAGTGGTAGCCTCGTCCCGTCCAGGGGGTGGCGGCGCTGGTTTCAGTCCACTTCTCTGCGTGCAGCGGATGTAGGCGTACGTCGGTTCCCGAAAACTACGACTGCAGACAACACGAGCTTAGCAGCCACGCACCTCCGTCCATCGACATCCAGATGTCGGTCGCCGGCTCGGGCGAGAACCCGCCGATGAGCACCAGGCGCTCGCCACCATCGCTCTGATCCGTGAACGCGGTCAGCGAGTGACCGTAGCGCCGTCGGAACGGCGCTTCCTCGAGCGCTTCGACCCACGCCGACCCGTCCTTTGAGTGTACGACGTCGGAGCGCGTCGTGGTCTTCTCCAGGCGCTTGGTGTAGTACGACGTCGACACACCACCGACCATCCAGATCTCTCCCTTGAACACCACCGCCGCATGAGCTGCAGACACGACACATACAAGCGCAAAGCATAGCAGTGCAGCAGCTAAGTACCGATGCAAAGCCCCACATGACGCGGCGAGTACCGACAATCTCGTGAGAACGTCGAGCCGGAGACGGCCACCGACTTCCAGCGCGCGATCGCGTCTTGCGTCGCGCTGGTCTCGTTGCAGCTCAGTTCCGTTCCGGTGACAGTGCCTATCGCTCCTGCAAGGAACCCCAGAATCGTGCAGACGCGTGCACCACTGCGTCGCACCATCTTGCTCGCTAGCATCAGGAGTGCGTTCTTGGAGCACATTGCAGCCAGGTGGATCTTGAAAGGACGCACCTCTCATGATGCATATCATGCATAATGTATCATACAGTTCCTCTTCTGCGACTCTCGATTCTGTCTCTTGAGAGCGGCCATGGAGGTGGGCAACGCGAGCGCTCTGCCGACCACGTCACTCGCATCCTCGACGCCTACTTCTTCTGTAGCAATAGGCAGCACCAGCGGCGGCAATGTCGCGATCGCGAGACGCAGCGACGGAGGCGCGTCGCTCGGACTCTTCAACAAGATCGCCGCCGCGCGCAAGGAGAAGCTCGCGCCGGTGAGAGACGACTTGCACGCAGACCTGAGCGCCACATCGCCCGAGAAGCGAGCGTCTACTGCAGGAGCGCTGATGCCGCAAAGCGCCAGCGGATCGTCACCGAGCCACTTCCCAGAGATCCACGACACGAGCGCCCGAGCAGCAGTCGCGAGAGTCCCGCTGAACCCGCGCAAGGTCACGGCGCGCACGTTCGCGCAGAACCTGCGGTGGACGAAGCAGGGATTCGGCGCGGAGGAGAACGTGAAGGCGAGTCTGGCAGCCACGCAGAGCAGCGGATCACCACCGCGACGCAGCACCGCCATCTCGCCAGTCGTGAGGAACGTGCAGCCCGACAGGTTGCAGCCGCAGCAGCTGCAGCGTCGATCCGTGTTCGACATCGTGAGTGTGGCTGCTGTGTATGTATGAAAGCGGGTTCGAGCTTGAGCTACTCACTCTTCGCGGGTGTGGGTGGGTCGTCCGTGAAGCAGCAGCAGCGTGGTGGTTCAGGTCGACAGCTCCCGACCGGAGACTTCAGCAACCGTCCAGCGACAGCAGGAGATGTACGACAACCTTGTTGGTCTCAACTCCTGCAGAGCATTGGTCGCTTTCACTAACGGCGATGTGTCGCGGATTCGCGGATCCAGACACTAGAGAACCGACAGTACCCGCAGCAAGAC
>JAASFH010000306.1:0-23127 GCA_023333695.1 Globisporangium yorkense
ACATACATGCACACATGAATGCTCTTCGTTGCGCTTGTCACGAGCTTCATAAGCTCCTCTTGATCGCTATCGTTCCCTGAGGGGAACGACAGCGTACCGACGTACTCGCCCCCTTCCTCCTCCTCGACGTTCGCCGCTCCAGGCGCCGCCTCGGTCACCTCGAAGGAGCCGCCGAGTCGGCGCCGGAGGTTCGAGCGGTCCACGCCGAACCAGGTGACCACCTCGTTCTGCGTAGCGCCGAGCAGGAGAAGGAGCCGGCCCGCCCACACCAAGCGGTCGGTGAGGGCGGCCGTCTTGACGGCGGCGTGCCCGCGGCGCCTCGCCTCGGGTGGCGGGGGTGGGCGGCGCCGGCGGCACAGTAATCATGTATCCACATTTCATCGAATGTTTTTTGTGCATTTTGTGGCCGGTTGTGTGGCCAGTCCAGCGGGAGATTGCTCCTCCTCACGCCTCCTCATGCATGTGCTCCGCGATACTGCGGCGACGGCGAGGAGGTGATGGCGCGCCACCAAGGACAGGAACATGTGCGTGCACAAACTACAGGAGGCGCCGCGCGCTGCGCTCATTGATTCATTCATATTCTGCGCCGTCGCCGCAGGTTGCGCCGCGCCACAGGCGCGGCGCTGGCCATGGGCCAGCAAGCGAACAAGAGTCCGCTCGCGAGTGCCGCGCTGGAAGTCGGGTCGCTTGCGCGTGCGAGCGGCTTTGCCGTCGTCGTCGTCGTGGTTCTGGTGCGGGAGCATGAGCTCTTCGCTCATCGAAATAAATACGCGCCTTCGCGTTGCTGGTGGTGCTAGTGCTTCCGGCAGTGGTGGTGCTGGTGCCGCCGCTGCTGCTGCCGTCCCCTTAGGAATCGCTGCGGTGGAATGTCGCGATGAGGAAGTCCATGCACTTCTCGAACTCGAGGTCGTCCGTGTCCATCGACGCGCCTTCGCCCTCGAGGAAGTACGTCGCGTTGTCGCCGTGCGCGTAGTCGATCGCGTGGGGAAGTTGGCTCGGGTATGCCTCGGGCGGGAAGTCGCCGACGGGCGAGTTGTTGCCGTCGAGGTCGCCGAGCATGTCGAGCTCCTTTTCGGCCGCGATCGCGAGCGCCGTGGCGAGGATCGAGTCGTTGAACTGCTCGTCGTTCGAGAGCAGCGCGTTGAAGCGCGAGGAGCGGTCGAGACTGTGCGGTAGGTTGTACTTGCCGCTCATGCGCACGTTGCGCAGGCGCCGCGCAATCTTCTGGCGGTACTTTTGCGCGTGGGTCATGGTCTGGCGCGCCGTGCGCGAGCCGACGTGCATCGCGATGTCCTTCCAGGGGCCGGACGGGTACAGGCGGATGCCGTGGATGAACAGGTCGTGCTCCTCCGGGGTCCAGAGCCCGCGACTTTCGCTCGTGCGGCCACCGCCGGGGCCACCCTCTGCGCTCGGCGACTGCGTCCAGTCCTGCTGCTGCGGGTTGCCGTGGAGCTCGAACGACATCTTGGGATGGACTTTGGTGCGGGCGGGCGGGTGCGGCGGAGGGCGCAAATCTTCAACTGCGAGTGCCTTGCCAGCAGCAGCAGCAGCAGCCAGCAAGATCGCCTGCCCGCAAATGCCATCGTCGTTGTTGTCGAAGAGAGGAGAAGCGCGAGCAAGCAAGGAGACAAGCTCTATGCATCGAGTTCTGGACCGAAAACCAACTTCGCGGTCCATTTCAAAGAGCACATGACGCACATTTTTATTTTCTCGCTTCTTTTTATAGTTTGAAAAATCGAACGCGAACTCACCCGCATACAAACGCCAAGTCAAGTCTGTGTCAATTCTATTTAACGTTTTGCAAACAACATGTGAAAAACACAGGTTGCGATACAGTTACGAACGATATCCGATGTCTTGCTGTCTTGGTGCTCGAAGTCGACTCGACTCGGCTCAGTGCACACGCACACACACACACGCGCGCGCGCGCGCTCACGCATTGTGCTCGGCGTCGAGAGCCTGCTCAGTTACAGCGACATCGACTGTTTTCTCGACGTTTGTCGCCAAAACTCTGTCGAAGCTGGGCGATGCACCGCCTGCCCGCCAGCCGACAACCCACCTGGTCGTCGACTGACTCGTTGCATCTCGGGTGGGTGGCGGACTGGTTTGGAGCATTTCCTCGTCGCGAGAGAGCGAGAGAGCGAGAAAGCGAGAAAGCGAGAAAGCGAGAGCGAGAGCGAGCGAGAGAGAGAGTTTGTTCACACGCACTCTCTCGCTGTCGATCTCCAGGCGAGGAGCTCGACAAGACCTCGGTGCTTGCTTGTTAGCAGGAGCACAAAGCGGCGCGCGGTCGGTGGCGGCGGTGGCGAGGAGCACACACAGGTGTTCATCACAGGACAACTCCGCGTGACCGATCTGTCAAGTTCGACGAGGACGGCAAGCAAGTGATGCACGTTGTGGCAAAACGAGCGAGCGAGCGTGAGAGAAAGAAAGGCAAGTCCGCCGTCCACGGATCGAGATCGTCGCGCAGAGCAAAAGCGATCTCGACCTGGTCTCTGAAAATTTGCTTGCGCGTGCGCGCGCGGTGGTCGGCGCCACCGCTTCTTGCTCGTGGCCGCGAATTGTGCTGCGTGTGCGCGAGTGGGACCACCGCGCGCTGTCTTGCTCGGCAGCAACAGCGTTCGCCGAGCGGTCCATCCATCGAGCAAGGGCAATCCTGCTTGATTGCGGTCCTGCGCGCGCGCATGCGTGCTGACCCCAGCAACACTTTTTTCCGCTTCGTCGTTGTCGACGATGCTGTCGTGAAGGACGAATGAGAACGAATTACCCCACACTTCATGGCAAATATTTCCCACGCCAAGACGGACATGGGCGGCACCGTCGACGCGGCGGGGCTGTTGTACTCCTCCTCGGCAGGGCAGGGCAGAGCGCCATGCATGCACGCGCCAGGCATGACGCATGACCCTGTGCGCCTTGAGCTCCAGCAGAAAAGCATTTGCTCGCTTTTGCTCTCGTCGAGAGTGTGCGTCCAGAATCGATTCAGCGGTTGTTCAGCAAGCATCGTCCAGAGACCTGCCTGCCTGCCTGCTCAGCACACGCCGCCGCCGCCGCAGCCGACAACAACGATGCCGCCGAGAATGCCCGGGAAGCAGCGCTGAATGGTGTGGCAAACCTCGAGCGTGCGCTTGTCGTGGTGGCTGCTCCGCCCTGTGTGTCGACGTCGATGTGGCTCTTCGCGCGCTGACTCAGCTTGGTCGTCGTCACGACTGCCTCCAACTCACCCATCCACCGAGGAGGCGGCGAACCATCAGCGCTGTCGCGTCTGGCTGAAGAGACCTGCTTGCTGTCTGCTCGAGAATCCGGCCGCACAGGACGCCACAAGCAGTGACCTCGAGGAGATGCAGCTCTACCAGGTCGCGCCGGCGGGTGTGCAGACGGCGGGCGAGCAGACTTCGGCGGTATGGACAATCCCAGCGCCAGAGCGCGTCTGCTTCGTGCCCTGCCACAATTGCTACCACTACGAGCAGCAGGGAACGCGACATCGGAGGGAACGGAGTGGCCACCACCACCCGAGCAAGTGCGCCTCCTGCTGTCGCTGCAGCTGTACCCGACCAGGACGTGGAAAGCACATCGAAAGCGGCGCCGTGATCGTCTCTGCGCTTGCGAGTGTTTCTGGGTGCTTGAGCGCCTTGGCGGGCCGAGCGGAGGAGGAGGAGCTCCAGCAGCCGCAAAGTGCAGAGGTCGTCACGGCCGGCGTTTCGGTGTTCGAATCGGCGGCATTGAGCACCGGGACGACCGCCGCCGCCGCTGCCGCCGCAACAGAGAGGGCAGCAGCATTGGGAGCATGGCGGAGGCGAGAACGATATTACGAGAAAGCCCTCCGCGCACTTTGCGCTGCTTGCCATCTGCGTAATGAGTTACTGTCCACAAACTGGCTCGTGTTGTCTGCTTCCACGTCGCGGGTTGCACCACGTCACCCCAGCGCATGTTTTGGCAGCAACTTGCGATGGGAAGGGCGTCCAGCTCAGCCGAGAATCCACTCGCATTGCCGCCGGCGCCAAACCAGCGCGCAACGCGCCAACCAGCGCAGCACAGCACCGCATCGAGTGCATTTCGCAGGCAACACGAGTCGAACAAAGGGGGGAACGTTCGCTGTGGTACGAGGATGAAGCGTCGCTGACCACTTGAAGAGGCAAGAATGCTGTTTCGAAGGTCTCTTTGAAGCCTACAGATACTCGGTGGCTTTCGAAGCAAGCTTGCTCGCGAGCCAGAAAGGCTATTTGGAAGGACAAGAGGTGTGGTCCACACCACGTGTACCCATCGGAAGCGGCTTGGCGGCCGCTGATTGGCTCGTGGACCGGGTACGCAAGTTCGAAAAATGGAGATGGGCAGAATCACCCTCACTCACACTGGTACCAAGAGTGTTGGTATAATGTGCCCACAGGCACGTTCACTAGCATTTTGTATGTTGTCAGCGGACACTTGTTCCATACTTGCGGAACTTAATCTTCCGCTTTGTATAGTATGAGCGGCACGTCGCTTAATACCCCATAGTTGCTGCTGGGACAGCCACTACTGCAACAGCAGCAGCAGCAAGAAGCTGCAGTCCGCACTGCTCGCGCACGCCTCACTCCCGATTCTCTCGCGCCGCGCGCAAGTGCTCCCCGTCCAGCTTCCTCTTATCTCCGTCCGTTCGTGACCGAGCGACCGAACGACCGACCGAGATGACGATCTCCAAGCGCGTGCAGAAGGAACTCTACTCCGCGGCGCCCGCCGGCGTGCTGCCGCCGCTCGCAGTCGTCACCGCGCAAGCGCAGCAGCAGCCAGCGACGAAGAAGCGCGGTGCCGGCGCCGCGCGCGCGATGCCCAAGAAGACGAAGAACGAGCGCGCGCTCGCGGCCGCCATCGCGCTTGAGAACAAGGGCAAAGCCTGGACCGACGACGAGCACGCGCGGTTCCTCGAGGCGCTCAAGACGTACCCGTCGGGGCCGTGGAAGGCCATCGCGGACTTCGTCGGCACCAAGAACTCGCGCCAGACCATGACGCACGCGCAAAAGTACCGCCAGAAGCACGAGCGACGTGTGCGCGGACTCCGCAACCGCGCCAAGCACCGCAAGTCGGCGACGCGCGCCGCCGCGACTGGTGCCGCGCCATCGACACCGTCAACCGAGTTCGCGCCGCGCTCGAACACCACGACACGAAGCCAGACGAAGCGAAGGGCGAACACACACGAGCCGCTCGCGATCCCGTCCACACCGCAGTCGGCGGGGGCGTGTCTGGGGGCGTCTGACTCTCCGCGCTCGGGCGAGGAGAACACCGTCGTCGGTGCGGGCGTCGCATTCCTCGAGCCGATGACCGTCGACACGCTGATGGAGCACGCGGACGCGTACGAGAGCAGCAGCGCCGGCGACTCGTACAACCACGAGGCAGCGAGCTGGGACCAGCTCAAGGTCTCGAGCCTGTCGGAGATCTTCCAGGACTTCGAGCCGATGAACTTCCTGCCGACGATGTGGAGCACCAGCTCGCTCGGCGACTTGGAGGCGTTCGCCAGCGCGGCAACAGCCTCGTACTCTGGCGCGAACGAGCTCTTCAGCGACGGCAGCAGCGTCGCGAGCGCCAACCCGCTGAGCCTCTGGGGCTAACTAACTTATAAAGATTGACCAAGCCACCGCCGCCGGCCGGACGACGGCGCGCCAAGCAAGCAAGCAAGTAGCATGTGAGAGCAGTAGACTGTGTGCAGGAGTCGGAGTGTAATTTATGGCGTCGAGTGACGAGTCCACCACCACCACCCATTCATCATTCTCGTTCGTCATCGTTCGTCACGATCTCAAGACACCAACGCTTGCATTTCATTGACACACGACGAGCTACCAGCAGCTCCAGCGACACGGAGAGAGAGAGCGAACGTCCAACGCCTCGCGCTCAAAGCCACACTTCGTCCGCGCGGTCCGTGACACTCGAGCCGATCGTCGTGGTCGAGTCCCGGATCGACGACGCGCTGTCGCCGCCGTTGAGGTAGCGCCACGGACCCACCATCATGTCCGAGCGGCTCGCTGAGCTGTCGTGGAAACTGTACTTGTACGCGTCGTCCGCGCTGTCCCGCATGCTGCGCGGCGTGGCGCTCGCCTCTGAGTCGCCCTCCTGCAGCTGGTCCTCGCTGTAGAAGAACACTTCCCAGCAGTCCTGGCAGTAGAGCTCGCGCCGCCCGCCGTCGAGCGCCAGATCCGCGAGCTCGCCCGTCTTGCCGCACTGGTAGCACCGCTGCTTGCCGCTCGGATGCAGCGTCGACTCGGTCGAGAGATCCATCGCGTGCAGTGGCGGAGGCAGGCTGCCGATCCCGACGTGCGAGTGGCGCTCGAACTGCTCCTCCATCTGCAGGCTCTGCAGGATGTCCTGGATCTCGTCCACCATCCCCTTCTTCATCAGCAGCGTGTCCACGGGCTTGTCCTTCACGATGTTGTGCAGGTCTGGCAGGAAGCCGTACATCTCGGCGATCAGCGGGTGCAGCAGCGAACTGCGCTCGATGTGCGTCATCTCGTCGATCTCGCGCTGCACGGGGTCGAACGACGCCGACAACCGGCCCTTGCGCTGCTCGGTCTCCGGCACGCCGTCTGTGCTCGAGACGAACTGCGTGGCGTCGTCCAGCGAGATCATGTCGGACGCCGGTTTGCTCTCCTCGGCCACGACCTCCGCCATGACGCCAAGGTCGGTGATGTTGAGTGTGTGGCGCTCGGGTGCGTCACGTTCGCCCTGAGAGTTGCTGTCCGGGCGGGCGGCGCTGGGCTCGGAGCCCTCGGTCTCGTCGACTCCCTGCTTGGACGACGAGGATGCCATTCCCGGTGTCGGGGCGACCGGGTGAGCGACCAAGTGGCTTCCAGCGGCCAAGAGGTCGTCCTCGCTGTGCAGCGACTGCACGTGCGTCGACGCGCTGTTGATGCTGGACGTGGTCTCGCGGTCGGCGACCTGTCCTTCGTCCTGCACGAGGTAGTCCTTGAGCGAGATGAAGTCTTCCGACGGCAACTGTGCGGCCGCTGGCGCCGACGCGTCCGCCGTCCGATCGCGCTGTTGAACAGCAGGAGGAGCTACGTCGACACTGGTGACGATCGGTGGGGGAGGCGGCACGACAGCAATCACTTGCGCCTGCAGGTGCTGGTTCGGCGCTCGCGACGCTGGCAGCATCGGCATTGCGACGGCGTCCGAACTCTGCGATCGCGTGCGCTCTTCGTGACCCTGCGCGGCGCCGTATGAGAGGAACTGGTGCGAGTTGTGACGGCCGAGCGCGTTGCCCGTCGTGAAGCGCTGCGGCTCCGGCGCGGGGTCACGCGTGAAGTCGCCCGCCATAGCGTCAGTCGGCGATGCATTCGAGCGCACACTCGGCGGGTCGTCCCTTGCCACCGCTTGCTGCGCGGTCTCCTTCGCGAGACACGCCTTCGCGAACGTGATCAACAGCTTCGCTTGCACGGAGCCTTCGCGGATCGCCAGGATTGGTCCGCCGGCAAACGTGCATTCGCCTACGGGCTTCCCGCTTGACCGCACGACCACGCGAATCGCGTCGTCCAGCGACATCTCGTCGCTCTTCGGAGCGTTGATGCCGTCCCGACGCTGCGGAGACGGCGGCGGAGCGTGCTGGTAGCTCGCAGGCGTCGTCGTCGCACGCGTGTAGCGCTCCTGCTGCTCGCGGCTCGGAATCGCGTTCTGAGCGTTCGAGTACCGGCGCTGGCGAGGACGCTCAAGCTCCGGCTCGCGCGGCTGCTCGTGCGGCTCGTAGAGGACGCGGTTGTTGACGGCGTGGTGCGTCACGGGCTCCGGCGGTGGCTGCTGCTCCTCTCGTTGCATCGGCGGAGGCTGCGGGATCGCCCCGTGCAGAAGCGCCCCGTTCGAGAAGACGCGCGGACGGTCCGACCGGGAGTACTCCGTGCTGTTCGACTGGTGCCGCCGCAGCTCGGGCTTGGCGTTCACGAGCAGGTCGAAGTCGTTCAGCCCCGGCACCGCCGGGTTGTACCTGTTCTCGTACTGCTGCGGCTGGTTGCTCGGCTGAGGCTGTGAGGCGTTCGAGTTGATCGACTGGTTGGTCTGGCGGCGCACATCCGCTTGCTGCTGCTGGTGCGGAGCCTCGTACAGCACACGGAGCGGCGGGGGCGGCGGCGACACCAAGCTGAGCGGCTCCCGCTCCGGTTGGTAGCCGTCGATGGAGTCCGTTGGTCCCTGCGGCACGCGGTTCGACGAGCTGTGGAAGCGCAGCACCACCGGCGTCTCGATGACCAGCAGCCAGCGCAGCACGCGCTCGACGCCCAGCGCCTTGGTCTTCTCGCCGTTGATCGCGATGAGCACGTCGTTGAGACACACGCGGTCCATGTTGCGACCCTGCCCGCGCTTGCCGATGAAGTCCACGCACGGCACGTTCACGCGCGGGCTGTAGGCGCGGAAGCTGATGCCGAGGCTGCCGCGCTCCCACACCGCCGTGAACTGCTTGCGCTCGCTCTTGGGGTCCACACGCGGCAGCGCGCGGCTGGAGCTCGTGCTCACGACGGAGCGCGTGTCGTAGTCCGCTGTCGGCCGCCGCTGGAGCTGCAGCTGCATCATCTGCTGCTGCTGTTGATAGTACTGGTGCGCGGCCGGCGCCGAGTACGCGGCGAGCGCCATCGACGGCTGCTGCGAAGACGCAGAGCGCTGGCGCGGCTCGTCCAGCATGGTTCCGTGGACGCTATCGCTGCGCGCGCTGGGGCCGAGCAGCAGCTGCTGCTGGAGCTGCTGGGACGGCGGCTGCGCCTTGGGCGTGCGGAAGTGCAGGACGAGCGGCAGACTCTCCTTGTAGAGCATCTTGACGACCTTCTCGTAGCCGAGTTTGGTGGTCTTCTTGCCGTTGACGCTGATGAGCATGTCGCCCGCGCGCACGCCCGAGAGCTTGGCGACCGACTGCTCCGGCAGCAGCGCCGCCACGCACGGCGGCATGTCGGAGCCCAGGTCCGGCCGCAGCACGAGCCCGAAGGGCCCGGCGTTCCAGTTGATGAGGTAATCCTGCATGTCGAAGCGCGCGTCGCCGCCCTTCATGCCGCCGAGTGACCTGAAGGCGAAGGCGAAGATGCGGGCAGGCGGCGGCCGAGGCGGGCGGGGAGAGAGCGGCACTGGCACTGGCGCGATTACCAATTGGTCCGCCTTCTTGAACGCTTCGATTCGACGACGACCGGCGCGTCCGTCTAAAGTACGAAAGGTGACAACCATCTGTTCCAATACAAAATCCAAGTCAAAAGAAGATGGACCAGCACGGCGCGGCGCTCGCGCTCGACGTGCGCGTGCTGCTGGAGCGCGGGCGGCTCTTCGCGCGCGCCAAGTGGCAGCGCGAGCGCCTCGAGCTCTCGCGCGAGCTGCTCGAGTTCTCTGCGCGCCCGCAGATCGTGCTGCGCTTCCGCGGCGGCGACTTCGTGGTGCTGGGCGGCGCCGCGAGCTCCTCCGCGGTCGACGCGGACGCGGACGCCGCCGCCGCCGGTGTGCTCAGTGCGTGCTCTGCTTCGTGGTATCACGCGTGTGTGCGTGCTGTTACCGCGCTAACGCACTGAGGGTACTCGCAGAGGTGCTGCTGGACGTACGCTCGATGGTCGACGCGCGCATCGCGTGGCGCTACCAGACCGCCGCGAAGACGTCGCGCCTAGAGCTCTACGTGGACTCGGAGGCCGACCGCGCACAGCTGCTGGCGTTCGTCACGCAGACACAGCACGGCGGCGCGCCGCTGGCGCTGCCGGTCGCGGAGGCTCCGGGAGACTGGTGGGAGGCGCCGCCTTCGTCCGCGCCAGTGCCGCCTTCGTCACCCTCGCAGCCATCGCCACCACCGCCAACGAACGTCAACCTGCTCATCGACGAGGCGTTCCAGGCGCTCGCGGACGCCCAAGCGGCGCTGGACGGCGGGCGCTCCGAGAGTAATCTCCTCGACGCGCTTGCAGACTACGGCGCCGCGGACCGAGGGTTCGAGCGCGCGACGCAGCTGGTTCCGGACGAGCGCACGCGGCAGCTCTTCCACGAGCGGCGGCAGGAGATCCACGCCGTGATCCGGTCGCTGGAGAACGCGCTGGCGGCGCAGCGCCAGAGCGCCGCCACCACCACCACCACCGCTGCTGCTGCTGCTCCACCCGTGACGTTTCCTGAGCCTCCAGCGCCGCAGGAGCCGCCAGCTCCTGCCAACAGCAGCGCAGCTGAAGCTGGTCCCGCCTCTGATGGTGGTGGCAGTAGCGAGAGCAGCGACGCACCGGCGACAACAGCAAGCGCCCTGGACGAGCGCCTCGAGCGGCTGAAGCACTTTGCGGCGCAGCAGGAGGTGGTGCGCGCGCAGCGAGAGCACAAGCCGGCGTCGGCGGACTTGCGTCTCCGGCTGCAGGCGCTTCGAGGCGACAGGCCGGGTCGCGTCTCGATGGACAGCTTGGAGCAGCGCTTCCAGCGCCTGCGGGGACTCGGGAACTCGTCGTCAGCGCCGACGCATGTGGGGTCGGCGGCGTCTGTGGACCGCATGAGCGCGGTGGAGCGCCTCATCCAGCAGGTGCACGATGAGGTCGCGCTCGGGATCCCGGACGACGCGGCGCTGGACGAAGTAGACGACGGTGGTCGCAGCAGCAGCAGCAGCAGCGAGGAGGAGGAGGACAAGTGGTGACGGCGCAGTCGCGTATCTGCCTATCTTCGGCCACAAGGCGTCCGCGATGAACAAGGTGATGGACCTCGAGAGCGGCCATGTGCTCGCGGTGCTACGCGAGATGGTTGCCGCTCTCGACCTCGTGGCTGCGCTGCCCGACTGCTCCTCCGCAACGACGCCAGCCTGTGGGGCGCTGGCGACCATGCGCTCGGTGTCGCCGCTCGTAGCGAGCGCGCTGGAGCGGCATGCGGCCATCGAAGCGCGGGTGCTGGGGACGAGCGAAGCGGAGGAGCGGCCGGAAGTGGACGAGAGTGACGAGTGCGCGAGCGCGTTCGCCAGGAGTCTGCACCAGGTGGTGCGCCGCGTCCTGGTACGTGGCGCGCGCGTTCTCTCGTGAAGTAGCTATAGCCTGACACCGCCGCTCGACAGCACGACCGAGCGGCGAAGGACGCACTGCTGCAGGCAAGTGCGTCGGCGGCGTGTGCGCGCTTCGTGCTGGCGTGGGCGGAGCTGGCGGCAGACCTCGAGCGCGTGCTGAGTACGAGCACGGAGCAGGACGAGCGCGCGGCCGCGGGGCTGCGCGAGAGCAAGCTGCGGCTGCGCGAGGCGGAGGATGACCGCCAGCAGGTCGAGTTCGAGCTGGCTCAAGCGCGGGAGGCGCGCGCGGCGATGAGCAGCCGCTTCGCCCAGAACATCGCCGGGCTGCTGGAGCAGCTCCAGGAGACGCAGCGCGCGGCGAGTGAGGCGCTGGCGAGCACCGCGCGCGGCCGCGAGCAGGACTTGCGCGGCGCAGAGTCGGCATTCGAGAGCCAGCAGTCGGCGGCGCACGAGAAGGCGCTGGCTGTGACGCGCACGGAGACGCGCGCGGCGGATGAGCACCGACAGGTGGAGGCGGACGAGCGCAAGCGCAAGCAGCGCGTGGGCGGCGACCTGCAGGAGCTGCTGGCGCGTTACGACTGCGAGATGCGGGCGCTGGACGCGGCGCTGGACGATGAGCAGCGCGAGCTGCAGCGCGTGGAGCGGGCGACGGCGGCGCTGGCGACGCACTTTGCGCGCATCGACGCGGATCGCGCGCATCAGCTGGCCGAGCTGCGCGCGCGGGAGGAGGCGGAGCGGCGGCGGCGGCAGCGCGAGCTCAGCGTCTTCCGCTTCGTGCAGCGGCTGCAGGCGGTCGTGCGCGGCTTCTTGGCGCGGCGGCGACTGCGGCTGGCGCCGCCCAAGCAGCCGCCGCGGCGGCGCAAGGGCAAGAAGTCGAAGTCACCGGTGAAGAAGAAGGCGCCGGGAAAGAAGAAGACGGCGGCGAGCGCAGCGGCGTCACCTCCGAAGAAGCCGAAGGCGCCACCTGCGACCGCACGCGCCACTGCCGGCAGCAAGAAGAGCTCGCGAGGAGCTTAAGGTGTAGGGTGAGAAGTCCATGCGCCTCCCACTTCGCCATCCCTGACGATCTCCTTGGCCTCCATGTCGCACTGTGATGCAAGTCGCGAGTACACGATGAAGCAAAAGCTCTTCACTTGGTGTTGAAGCGGCTTGTGCCGATCGCGAGCAAGAGCGTCTGTGTTGGATACGACGATTGGAGCAAGCGCGACGGTATCAAAGGCCATCTATCAACACCGGTCTAGGGATTCGAGCGCGCACTAAAGCGGCGAGCTACTGTTGTCTCTGTCGACGAGTTCCGGACCAGCAAGCTGTGCTCGGAGTGCCACACGACGCTGGAGCAGACAGCGATTCAAGGTACGAAGAAGCTGAACCGGAACGTCTTGTGCTGCGACTTGTCGACGTATGTCTGTCAGCTCTGGGATCGAGACGACAACGCGGCTCTCAACATCCTCCGCCTCCACCAAGGCGAGCTCAAGCGCAAACCTCGCCCGACGCCGTTTTGCTGAGATGAGCAGTGACAAGCAACGCGTCGCGCCCCCATACAAGTGCGTGAGAACTCGATCCAAGCGCACACGGTGCAACTCCGATATAAGACTTGTAGCGTGCTCTCCTAGGACCTGGGCGTCTCAGTACTGTACACGGTCGCAAAAATACGCCATTTCACACTTGAAGAATATATGATGAAAGTTAGCGGGTGTTAAAGTCTCCTCGAATATCTTCTGACTCTCAAAAATCGTCATTACCGATGGGCAAAGGCAGCAAGTTCGGCGGCTACGCGGCGCTCTGCGCGCTGCTCGCGCTCGCGTACGTGTACTGGGCGCCCGTGAGCGAGACGTTGCAGCTCACGTACGCGCATCGGTCGCTGAGCGGCGAGGCGGCGGGCGCGGCGGCGCTCAAGGACGTCACGCTCTTCAAGAACGGCTACTCGACCGGTGGCGTGCAGCTGCAGGTGAGCGCTGACCTGCTGCAGGCCAAGAGCGGGCGCGAGCTCGCCGAGTACTTTTCGCAGTTCGTGGACGTCGAGACCGTGCAGGAGGAGGCCGCGGGGGCTGACGGCGCGCAGTCGGCGGTCGCCGACCGCCTCTTCAACGGCAGCGGGCGGCTCATCGCGTCGTACCAGGACATCCAGCAGGGCGACCGGCTGTACGTCGTGGCGCCCGGGCTGCTCTTCATGTTCCCGTTCGTGAAGCTCGGCCACCGCGTGGTGCTGCGCCCGACCGAGAGCCCGACGCAGCAGCCCGTGGTGCTCGAGTCGCTCACCGAGTCGCCGCGCACGTTCCACCTGCACCACTTCTTCTCGGGCGACGAGGCCGACAAGCTCATCACGCGCATCACGGAGATCGACGACGAGCACAACCGCCTGCAGCAGTCGCACGTGGGCCACCAGAACGGCAAGAAGCTCGTGAGCAAGCACCGCACGAGCGAGAACGCGTTCGACCAGGTCTCGGACACCGCCGTGGCGATCCGCAAGCGCGTCTTCGACGTGCTTGGGCTCGGCGCCTACAACGAGGACATGTGCGACGGGCTCCAGCTTCTGCGCTACAAGCAGAAGCAGGCATACATCGCGCACACGGACTACTTCGACAAGCACACGACGTCGGACTGGAACTGGGACCCATCGCACGGCGGCTCGAACCGCTTTGCGACCGTGTTCCTGTACCTGTCGAACGTCACGCGCGGCGGGCAGACGGTGTTCCCGCTGGCGTCTATGCCTGAGGGGCTGCCGAGCGAGTACGACCACCCGCCGGAGGTGAAGGAGAACAAGGAGCTCGGCATGGCGCTCTTCGAGAAGGGCTCGTGGGAGATCGACATGGTCGACAAGTGCTCCACGAAGCTCGCGTCGTACCCGCGCAAGGGCCACGCGATCCTCTTCTACAGCCAGAAGCCTAACGGCGAGCTCGACCCGATGTCGCTGCACGGCGGGTGTCCGGTGCTCGAGGGCACCAAGTGGGGCGCGAACCTCTGGGTCTGGAACAAGCGCCGCTTCGGGCTCGACGAGGCCAACGGCGGGGCCAAGGAGTTCACGGTGACGTTCCAGAACCCGACGGAGCACGCGGTGGAGCTCTACTGGTCCAGCACGCTCATGTCGACCATCGCGCCGCACGGCAAGGCGCTCTTCACGACGTTCGACGGCCACAAGTGGACCATCAAGCGCGACGGCCGCGTGCTGCTCGAGTTCTCGGGCTCGGCGGACAACGGCAAGAGCCAGTCGGTGGTCGTCCCGCTCGACGCGAAGGACGAGCTGTGAGCGCGGTGTGCGTGGGTGCATGTAGCAGGCGGCACCCTTGCGATCGGAGCTGCGGACGAAGCAGTGACGCGATGCCGTCATCCGAATCAACACGGAGAAGAACTGAGCGCGTCGACACGAGTGCCTCAGAGTACGTACGTTGTTCTATTGCGCGACCTTCCGCTTCTTGTTGGCCGCGAAGACCTTCTTGAGCAGCTGGTCGCCGGCGGTGCCGAGGGAGCTCTGCTGCTTGCTGCTCGTCGGCGCCTTCTGCACGAACGAGCGACGGATCTGCTGGTGCTGCTCGTCGCGGCTGGCGGCGTTCGCGCTACCGTACTTGCGCTCTTCCATCTTGTCCAACTTCTTGGACTGCTCCACTTTGTCGAGATACGCCTCGTTCTCCTTCTTCGCCTGCGCGATCTCGAGGCGCAGCTTCTGGTCGCGGATGCGGTTCTCGTACGCGATCTTCTCGGTGAGGTGGTCCCACTTGAAGCCCTTGAGGTACTTGAGGTTCCAGATGTCGTCGTGGTAGTAGTCGCGCTTGCGGCCGCCGATCTGCCGCGTGTTGAGCGCCGCGGCCACCTGCTTGGCCACCTTCTTGTCCTCGAACTCGATCCAGCCCTCCGTGTAGCTCGGTTTGCGGTTGCCACCCGCCGCCACGCGCTTCTTGTGGCTCGTCTTGTCCTCCGGCACGAGGTAGATGCGGTGGATGTCGCCGTACTGGCCGAGCAGGTGCTTCACCTTCTCGGGCTTCATGAACGGCGGCACGCGGCTCAGGTACAGCTGCGTACGATGTGACGCGACGCGTGCCGAGAGTGAGTGGGTGAGTGGGTGGCGCATGCAAACACATCATTCAGGACGAACAGCTACGTACGACGCCGCGCTTGTCGGCGCGTCTCTTGAACGCCTCGAGCTTCTCGCGCGAGAGAGCGGCTTTGCTGTGGTCCGCGGGCGGCTGCAGCTGCTCAGTGGCGGCAGTCACCACCGGCGCGTCGTCGTCGCTCGCGGTCGTCGTCGTCGTCGTCGTCGTCGTCACCTTCGCCATGGTCACCTTTGCAGCTTTTCGCGTCGAATAGTGAATGGCGCACACCTGCGAGCTGCCTCGATTCGACTTGTTCACTTGTTTTCATGATGATGAAGTCCAGGACCAGATTTTGCGCACCTTGTCGGAGAGGTTCAGTACCGCCTCTCCATCATAACACGTGTCGCCTCACACTCACTCGTCCATCGACGCTCTGCGCGTGCCCGTGACCCGCGCGCTCCTCCTCTTCCCTCGCACTTAAGTCCGCCGCCTGCAATGCTGCGCACGACGCTGCTGGCGCTCGCGGCCGCCGCGCTCGCGTGCGTGGCCGCCGACCCGCTGCCCACGCTGACGTTCAAGGAGCCGTTCGAGAGCGTCGGCGCCGACGGCAAGCGGCAGCTCAGCGAGCACTTCGAGATCAGCGGGTCGGCTGACGTGAAGCGCAACTTCGTGCGCCTGACGCCCGACCGGCAGAGCAAGCGCGGCAGCATCTGGAGCCGCCACGTGATCGACCGCACGCAGTTCGTGGCCGTCGTGACGTTCCGCATCCACGGGCAGGGCCAGAAGTGGTTCGGCGACGGCATCGGGCTCTGGCTCACGCACGAGAGCCGCCTCGCGCCGGGCGACAACCACGGCTTCACCGACCAGTTCTACGGCGTCGGCATCGTGCTCGACACGTTCAAGAACGTCGAGCACCGCGGTGGCCACAAGGACGTGACGCTGCAGGTGAACGACGGCACCAAGACGCTCGACGTGCTCAACGACGAGGCTAAGGTCGGCTGCGACGCCGCGTTCCGGTTCCACTCGAAGAGCGCGGCATTCGACCCGGTCTACAGCTCCTCGCGCCTGCGCATCAAGGTGGACGGCAACGAGCTGCGCCTCGAGGTCGACCCGCGGAACGAGGGCGCGTGGACCGAGTGCTACACCGGCACGCTGCCGTTCTCGCACGAGTGGTTGCGCCGCGCGACGTTCGGCATCACGGCGTCCACGGGCGCGCTCGCGGACAACCACGATATCCTCTCGGTGCGCGCGTTCGACGATGTGAACGACTACGGCATGGCTCAGGCGGACGCCGACGTGTGGACGCACAACTACTCGAAGGAGTTCGAGGCGCTCCTGAGCAACCCGGTGTGCGACCCGAGCTGCAAGATCTCGATCCTGCAGAAGTACATGAAGAACTTCCACGTCGAGACGGAGCACTGGTTCGAAGAGCTCAAGGAGGAGACGGACCACACGATCGCCAAGCTCAAGGAGAAGGAGACGGCCAACCACGGCAAGATCCAGGCGCTCACGGACCGCATGAACGAGATGCTCGAGAGCAAGATCGGCCAGAAGATGGCGGACGTGCGCGCGCAGGTGCACGCCAAGATCTCGTCCAAGGTCGAGAGCGAGCTGCTCGTCAAGCAGGCGAGCTGGCGCCTGCCCTTCTTCTTCCTCGTCGTCGCGCTCGCCGGTGCCTTCGCGTTCGCGTACCGCAAGTACCAGAAGCTCGTCAAGAGCCACCTCTACTAAGCGCGTGGCGAGCGCGTCGCTCGCTCGTCTCAAGGGCAGGTGCGTTGGCGAGTGGAGAAGCGCGAAGCGAAGCGCTTCACCAGACCGGGAGAAGAGTTGAGACGCGCGCGTGGTGAATAGAGCAAGCGGACGCGTTAAGCCCCAACAACATGTGTGTGTGCGTGTGTGGTGAGCGCTCACTTCTTCTTCTTGCCGCCCTTCGCCTTCTTCTTCTTCTTCTTCTTCTCGAGCTCTGCGCGCGCAGCGAACTCGGCGGCTTTGCGCGCCGCGAGCTGCCGCAGCCGGTCTTCCTCCATCTTGGCGAGCCGTTGCCGCTCCTGCTCCTGCTGCTCGCGCTCGTGCTGGCGCTCGAGCTTGCGCTCCTCGATCCATTGCTCCTGCAGCTCGTCATCGAGAGGCGAACACGTCAGCCTGTCACAAAGGATACCCAAGCACGAGCGACGCATGCAGCAACGTACGTATTCCTCCTGCTTGTGCGCCTGCTGCTGCCGCTCCTGCTCCTTGTCGGCTGCCGCGAGCTGCGCGCGGCGGAACGCGATCTTCTTCTCCTCGCTCGCCTCGAACGCGCCGCGGTTCCGGCTCAGGCGCTGGTCGATCTTGACGCCGTCGATGGTCGCGATGCGGTTGTTGCCGATGTCGAGACACACGAGCGTCGCATTGCGCTCGAGCCCGAGCGCGATCTGCTTGCCGCCCTCCGTGCCCAGGCGCGTGCGCCAGAGGTTGAGCGTGCGCAGCGTCGAGTTGCTCGCGAGCATGCTGCCGAGCGCCGCGATGCCGGAGAAGTCCTTCTCGTCGTCCGTCAGCGGGTTGCTCTCGAGGCTCAGGAAGTGCAGGCTCTCGTTCACAGCCAGCGCCTCCGCGAGGTCCTTCGCGGTCGCGGGTCCCAAGCCGTTGCTCTCGAGCTCGAGGCGGCCGAGACTCGTGTTCCGGCGCAGCATCTGCGCGAGGCACTTGCCGGCCATGTCGTTGAGCCCGTTGCGGCTGAGATTGAGCGAGCGCAGCGAGTGGT
The DNA here is from genome assembly GCA_023333695.1 of Globisporangium yorkense. Classification (NCBI taxonomy): domain Eukaryota; phylum Oomycota; class Peronosporomycetes; order Pythiales; family Pythiaceae; genus Globisporangium; species Globisporangium yorkense. The sequence continues at coordinate 17,705 of JAASFH010000306.1, forward strand.
TGAACGCCAGGTTCTTGCAGAGCGCGCGCGTGCCGATAGAGCTTAGGCGCAGGTTCGCCTGGCACTGCCGCGGCGTCTCGTTGTGCTTGATGAGGTCGAGCCAGACCTCGAGCTGCGGGCTCTTGGCCACCTCCTCAACTTCCTCGCGCAGCTCGCGCTCGCGCTCCATGCGGCGCCGGTGCACCGTCTCGCGCAGGTAGCTCTTGGCGGCCAGCTGCACGCGCTGCTGCATGCGCGACTCTTTCTCCGCCATGTGCTCGCGGTTGAACTCTTCCTGGAGTCGCGCGGCGTCGTCGTTGTAGAATCCCTTGGGCTGAATGCCGCGGTCGATCATCTGATAGAGCGTCACACCCACACGAGTCGCTTGTTACTCTACCTCTCTCATCGCCTTCTCACTCTCAGCAGCACTCGGGCGAGCGCACCTCGCGCCGGATCTCGTTCTGCGCGAGCGCGAAGGCGTCCGGCGGCGCGCTGTCGTCGGGCGTGACGCGCGCCATGATGGCGTCCCGGTCGTCCGCAGGCAGGCGCGCGATGTCCACGTCCGCGTCATCATCGAACGCCGGCTCCTTGCCGCCGAGCACCGAGTCGACGTCCAGCATCTCGAGTGCAGTGAGTGTGTCAGTCGCAACCGTTCGCAATCTGAGTAAACGAATCCGAGGTCTTTCTACAGAGGTCACACATTTTGCGAGCAACATTTACCCCGATAGAAACAAATTACCCCTATAGAAGGACGTTTCACTTGTTTCTATTATGTAGACACCCTTGCTCGCAGGACGCTCGTCAATTGAGCTACTGGTCAGCTAATCCACGTCGTGGATGTTCTCCTGCAGCGTCTTCGCGCGCTTTGTCATCAAGTACTCGGTCGACTCTTCTTCCTTCGACTCCTCGCCGCCGACGCCCTCGGTGCTGTCCACCGCCGCCTCGATCTGCTGCGTGTCGCTGCTGCCGGTCGTGAGCTCCGCTGCCGCTGGGTCCTCGCCGCCCTGGCCGAACTCGTTCGTGCGCGTGACGTCCACCGGGTAGATCCAGCGCTGGTAGAGGTAGATGAAGAAGATAATGTCGTCGCGGAAGCAGCTCAGGCGGTGCATCCACGGCATCTTGATCACGAACGCGAACAGGTCGTCGATGAACGTGTTGAGCGACTTGTACACCATCGCGCGCCACGGCAGGTGCGCCACCGACTTGAGCTTGTAGTTGATGTAGAGCTGCGGCGTCATCATGATGAACCCGAACGCGTACACGAAGCTCGTGAGGCTCGACACGATCCACGAATACCAGCCCTTGTGCACGCCGTACGCGAGCGTGTAGCACGACTGTCCGGCGATCAGCGGGTAGAGCACGTACGACAGGTGAGCGACAGCGACACGGTCGTGCTCGGCCGTCGGCGAGTCGTTGTACGAGTCCTCGCCAGTGATCACGATCTTGTTGTTCTCGTCGCGCGTGATCTTGATCGCCTTCTTGATCTTCCAGCACTCGATGACGAGCGAGACGCCCGAGCTCATGAGGATCATCCACGACGTGTCGTTGTCCATGAGGTAGAGGAAGATCACGAGTTGGAAGAACGTGTTGAGCACGATCGTGCGCAGCGAGAGCCCCACGAGCGACTTCTGGTTGCGCCAGAAACTCACGTCGTTCTTGAACGCCAGGAAGTCGAAGAGCGAGTGTAGCAGCGACACGAGCACTGTGACGGCGAGCAGGTACGGGTTCGTCTCGATGAACATGGCCTTCATCTTGTCCGTGTCCTTCTTCGTGGACGCGCCGGTCTTCTGCTGGTTCTGGAAGTTCTGCTCCATCTGCGTGTACAGCGCGAACTTGTAGAGGTGCAGCGGGTAGAACGAGAGCTCGAGCGGCAGCGCCGTCACCGAGTTGTTCACCGGGAGCAGGTGCTCCTCGAGCACCCAGAAGTCGTTCATGTAGACCACCGGGAGGTACAGCTGCGCGTCGTGGTCCACCTCCATTCCCGTCGCGAGGAACGGAGGCGGCTTCAGGCGCGCAGAGTACACCGTCGTGTCGTGCACGACGTTGACCGTGAGCGTCGGCTTCCAGAACGACACGAACGAGTCCGGGTCGACGCCCTCCGGCAGCTTCGGCTGCGTTACCACCTCCTCGACGCCAGTGCTGTCCGCGTTCTCGCTGCTGTCCTTGAGCGACTCGAGCAGGTTGCGCTTCTTGGTGATCTGGTCGCGCGGGCGGAACGTCGTGAGCTCGATCGAGCGATAGATGCTGCCCATGCGGTCGTACGCCGAGTCGTCCGGGTTGGGCGAGAAGCCCTCCTTCGTCAGGAACACGTGCGCGAAGAGCGAGCCGTTGGAGAGCAGGTGCTCGTCCACCGACACGTTCAGGCGCTGCGTCCAGACGCCGTCCTCGGCCGCCGGGTTGCCGTGCGCACTGTAGCGAATGTCCTTGAGCCACCAGCGCAGCTGCTCCTGCTCGCGCGCCGCGTCGAAGCGGAAGCGCTCGTCGGGCGACACGTACACGCGGAGGTTGACGACGTCGCCCACCTGGAACGCGTTCCGGAAGCTCTTGACCGGCTGCGCGTTCGGTGCGTTCACCGGCTGCTGGTGCTGCTGCAGTCCCAGCGCGTCGCTGTCGTCTCCGAGCGCGCGCGTGTCAGCAGCGGCAGCGCGTGCGTCGGCGATGGGGTCGGCGGTCGGCGGGTTCATGGCCGTCTTGAGGCGCGTGAGCGGCCCGTCGCCGCCCGTGGCCAGCTGGATGAGGTACCAAAAGAGCAGCACGCGCATGTACGGGAAGAGGCGGTCGAAGAGCGTCTGCGGTGGCGGCGGCGCCTCAGGCTCCGCTCCTGGCGCTTGCGGCGGAGGCGGCGCCATGCTAACAGTCTGGTTGAGGACTTGGTGGTCACTTCGGAAGTGAGGGAGGGAGCACAAGTTGAACGATGTACGATGTGCGATGTACGATGATGGAACGCAGCCAATAAGAGCCCGCCAGTGTGACTTGCACCTCGTTTGACTAGGAAAAAGTATTGATTGATCATAGCTCCGTACGCCAATGAAATAATCGAGACAACCGTGGTAGTTTACTACTTCAGATAGTGATGTAATATAGGAAGTACAGTACGACAACTTAAATAGCAGAGTACTGTACCCCCTCTATTTCGTCTCTATCAAATCCTCAATTATCCAGGTGCAAAAGTATATTAAATACTAAACTCAAGTCAGGATAGTGCAACCTACGAAAAGGCATAAATGCAGTTTTAAATAAAATGCTTTACTAAAAAAATATTTTCACAAAATTTGCTTTTAGAAGCGCGGGAACCAGTTGAGTTAGAGAGGTTCTTGAGCAGAGCAAGAGAGGTCTCGCCCTGTATACCCCGTTGGTAAGACCGGCATACAAATTTCCGTCAAACTCGTAAAACCAGCTCCAAACAGAGCGTGGTTCGAGTTCATTCTTCGTAAATCCGGCACATAAATTTCCGTCAATCTCGTAAACGCAAAAATGCTTGTCCAGGTTCATTTGGCCCCCCAAAATAGATTTAGAGGGATATTGCTTTAAAGAGGGATTCAGAAAGCCAAGCATGCCGAGACAGCCGAGCGGGCGAGGAGGCGGCCGCGCAGGAGGAGGTGGCAGGCGTGGCGACCGCCCCAGTGGGGCGTTGACAGGACGCACCATCGAGCGATGGATGGTGGTGGCGGCGGGTGCGATGCTGGAGGATGGGTGGCGGGCCGTCGACGCCGCGACGCGCCTCGGAGTTCTGACCCCAGCGCTCGGCGCGCAAGTTCGACGGACGCGCGCAGTGCCCGCTGCTGTGGACAGCGCCTGGCTCCACGCGGACGAGATGCTGTCCGACTCAGAGGACGAGCCGTATGCCGACGAAGAAGACCACACCCTCCACCAGATTGGCTTACGAGCGCCACCCCTCCCCCATGCAACCCACGAGAGAAGCGCATTGACACTCTTGTGTTCCCTTGCCGTCCTGGCGACGGGGACACGAGTCTGACTAAGCTGCTCCACTACATTGGGCCGCTCGGTCTGCTCTCTACATCGGGATGTATTGCTTAACAAGTCGCAAGGTGTGTACATGTGTGCGTGCGTGTTGTGTTCAAAATTCCCTCTGATCTCCTTATGTACGCTCAGATTGCCAACAAGGTCGTCGATTTACTGAAGCTGTACCCTCTCTTACATGTCTGCCTCCTCACCGACCCGAAGATGCGCCTGCGAGGAGACAGCTTGATCAAGTTCCTACCTCGCGAGGTGGAGGTTCGCGAGACGTTGGATACCCAGCATATGTAGATCTGTTTGGTAAACTGCACGGATGGGTGGATCGGGTGGCACGGGTCCCAGAACTGGAGTGCGCAGCGCGCACACTAACGCGGAGCTCGTGCTGGTGCACTCACCTGGGTCGGTGTTGCGCTCGCTTCAGTGGTCTTTCTCGACTTTATGGAGCGGGTCGGAGGTGGTTTCAGGGCAGCACCGTCGGCGACTCTAATCGCAGCTCAAAATCTTCGGTTTGTTGAATTTATAAGCATAAATTTCAAGTGAGTTTACTCACTTGAAATTTGTATTCTCGCATCAATTGGCTGGTTTCGTACTTAAATATAAACTTGAGGACCCTTACCGTAATATTTCTGGACCGTGAACGCCACATTCCCTGACAGAATTTGGTAGGTCACCCAGCAAACATGAAATCCGGTACAAAGTATCACTGAAAACTCTGCACATGAACACTTAGCTATTTATCCTGCGAGTTAATTGGTATATTGCTTGTGCTACTTGCATCAGTCCTCGTTGGAAAATGGACGGCGACATCGAGGTAAGTCTGCCATTTCGCTCCATGGAGCAAAAATGACATGCCTCCGGAATAACAATGTGAAGAACTTCTTGTCGAAAAGCTGCATTTTCCTGTATATAAGATAATTTTGATGCTATTATCAAGCACATTCAAGAAAGCCTGTAGTTAATGACGTTGCCACTCGTGGATTATTCACGCTCACAGTTTGTGACATTTGGCCACTTGGCAGTGACTGAGCAGTTGCTGGCTCATAACTCTCACCAGAACACCGCACACATGCATCGCTCCTCAGTAGCACACAGAGCTCTAGCGTGCCGTTGTGTATGCGAGCGTCATAATTGATGGATCAGTGGTGACTCTTTTGCGAGAATAGTAAGCCACGCTCAATTCGCTTTTTGTTCATTCAGCACACTTCAACTACCACCTGCTGTGCCTATCTCCTTCTCTATTGTTTTGTCGAACTCTCTCAACATCAGTAGCTTTTTCACTTCATCATCTTCATGCAAGGATGGCAGCTCGCTGTGAGCTTCATATATTATAGATAAATATTATCTTTGCACACGTAGTGAATTATTGAGGCAACAAGCAGACAAAAGGAACTTCTATTGATAGAAGTACATCCAGTGTCGCATTCTTCCTCACTCCTCCTCAGTCCCTCTCCTTCACGGTAGCGAGT
>JAASFH010000307.1:0-23062 GCA_023333695.1 Globisporangium yorkense
GACAAGCAAGTCATTTCATTAGTTCATATATTCTGCCTACTGAAAGCAAGTCATGATTTTGAATAGAAAACACAGTCCATACTATACATCAAATTGAGTATTTCTCGATAGAAACTATTCTGAACGATTTGTACTAGGACATATGCTCGTTGCTTTCTGATCAATGACAGGTTCATGTTTTACCCAATCGCTGATCATTGTTTTTGTTGCTGCTTGCAGTCTTGGGAACGTTGCTGCTCGTGCTCGTGCGCTGCTGTCGTCGGCCTGCCTGCACACACGCCTGTCGCCAGCCATGTCGAGCATCGAGAAGCTGTCGATCCGCGGCATCCGGAGCTTCAGCCCGAACCGCGAGGAGATCATCGAGTTCTTCCACCCGCTGACCGTCATCCTGGGCGACAACGGCTGCGGGAAGACGACGATCATCGAGTGCCTCAAGATCGCGTGCACGGGGTCGCTGCCGCCCGGCGCGCGCGGCGGCCAGAGCTTCGTGCACGACCCCAAGATCGCCGGCACGAACGAGGTCAAGGCGAGGTACCGTAGAAGACACATGCGGCGCGGGTGTAGGATGAATACATGATGTGTGACGCGTGCTGCGTGCGCCACGACAGCATCCGGCTGCGCTTCCGCAACTGCGCGGGCAAGGCGATGGTCGTGCAGCGCACGTACCAGCTGACGCAGTTCAAGTCGCAGCTGCGCTTCAAGGCGATGGACGGCGTGATCCGCGTCGTGAACGAGCACGGCGAGAAGGTGAGCATGAGCCACAAGTGCGGCGAGCTCGACCGCCACATCCCCGAGGTGCTCGGCGTCTCCAAGGCGATCCTGGAGAGCGTGATCTTCTGCCACCAGGAGGAGTCCAACTGGCCGCTGCAGGAAGGCGCGGAGCTCAAGAAGCGCTTCGACGCGATCTTCGAGTCGGCGCGCTACACGAAGGCGCTCGAGGCGATCCGCAAGCTGCGCAAGGCGCGCTACACGGACACCAAGGACTTCAAGCGCGACCTGGACGTGCTCAGCGTCAAGATGAAGGCGGCGGACGCGATCCAGGACAAGATCGACGCGGCGGAGACGAAGCTCGCGGCCGTGCTCGACGAGGCCGCGCTGGCGAACGACGACGTCGACAAGGCCGAGGAGACGCTCGCGGAGATGGAGCAGCTCATGAGTGAGATCCGCGAGCAGCGCGTGGCGCTCGAGCGCGCGCAAGCGGACGCGCAGCAGAAGGACGAGAACGTCGAGCGCGCGTACAAGAACATCGACCAGGTCATGAGCGACGCGGACGACGAGCTCGAGGCGCTGCTGAACAACTACGAGGCGATCATCCACGAGCACCAGAGCGCGTTCGAGAGCCTCAAGGCGCACGAAGCCCGTCTCGCGCAGCAGCAGCGGGCGGCGGAGGACGCGCACTCGACGCTCTCGGTATCGCAGGGCAACCTCGAGGCCAAGGTCGAGGCGAAGCAGATCGCGATGGCGCAGCTGCTCGATATGGCGGCCAAGTTCGGCACCAAGTACAACTTCCACCCGCAGCCACTGGCGTCCCAGAGCAGCGCGATCCAGGCGTTCCTAGCCCAGTTCAAAGGCGTCGTGCAGGAGAAGCAGAACGCCGTGAAGGACGTCGAGAGCTCGAACGAGAAAGCAGAGGACGCGCTGAATGCGGACGTGTCGGACCTCAAGGCCAAGCTGCACCACGTGAAGGAAGAGCTCAAGACCAAGCAGTGCGAACTCGGCGAGCTGGGCCAAGAGAAGCGGCAGAACGCCGCAAAGCTCAAGTCGCTGAGCGACCACGCGGCGCCGTCCCAGCGCGACGTCGCGGAGCTCGAGCGCGCGATCCAAGAAGCGGAGGAGAAGCTGGAGACCCACAAGGGCCAGCACGACGTGTTCGCGCTCAAGACGGAGATCCAGGCGCTGAACCGCAGCATCAACGACGCCACGTTCGAGATTTCCGAGCTCGACCAGAAGATTAGCATGCTGCGGATGCACGAGAGCGAACACGTGACGCTCGACGCGACCCGCAAGGAGCTGCGCCGCAAGCAGGACGCGCTCGAAGCGAAGCTCGCGGAGAAGGCGACCGAGTTCCACAGCGTGCTCGCCGGCTCGGGGCTCGCCTACGACGTCGAGTCGCTGCGAGCGATCGTTCGATTCGTGAACGAGCTCGTTGGGGATCGAACGCGCGCGTGTGACGGGAAGAAGAAGGATCTCGCGGCGGCAGAAAGCAGCTTGCAGGAGAACGCGCTGGTGGCCAAGCACATTGAGGCGGAGATCGCGACGCTGCGCGCCGAGAAGAGCGAGCTCGAGCGCAACGAGTTCGGGACCGTGAAGAAGATCATGGACGAGCTCATGCCGAACGAGGACGTGAAGCACGCGGACAAGGCGTTGGCGAAGCTCGAGAGGACGTACTTCGACGCGAAGGACAAGACGTTGCGGTGCAAGAACACGATCACGTTCCTCAACATCTTCAAGCGCAAGGGCGAGAGCGAAGGCTGCTGCCCGCTGTGTCTGCGTGGGATGAACGACGCGGAGCAGGCCGCGTTCCGCGCGGCGATTGACGACAAGACGGACGACAGGAAGGTGAAGGACAAGATCAGCAAGGCGGAGAACCAGGAGCGAGCGGCGTACGCGCAGTGGAAGGAGTTGGAGAAGTGCATGCCGAGCTGGCGCAAGTGGCTGCGGCTCGCGGCGCAGATCCCGGACAAGAGCACCGAGCTCGACGGGATCTACACCGCCCAGCGCTCGCTCCAAGCCGACGTGCGTGACAAGAAGAGTCGGTACGAGTTCGCGCAGCGGCAGCTCGAAGATGCGCAGCGAGCGCAGCGCGAGTTCGCGTCGTTGGGCGAAGCGAGCGACGACCTGACGCACTCTCGCAAGCGCGTCGAGTCAGAGCAGATGCGGCTGCAGACCGCGTCCGCGGAGAGTCTCGGGTCCGACGCGCCGTCCATGGCGAAGGTTCTTGCGGCGCGCGACAGGAAGCAGGCCGAGCTGCACGACCTGAACCGGCAGCTGCAGCTCAAGCAGGCGGCGCTGCAGAGCCAGCAGGAGATGCAGCAGCAGCTTCAGACCGACCTGCTCAATAAGCGTCGGGACAAGCTGAGCATGGACCAGCAGCGGAAGGAATACGACGCGGCGCTGGACGAGCAGACCAAGCTGCGCGACCGCGAGAAGGCGCTGCGCGACGCGGAGATGGAGCTGCGGAAGAGGGAGCCGGCGCTGGAACGGGACGTGCGCGCGAAGATGGAGCAGCACGAGTCCCGTCGCATGGACGCGACCGCGCGGCGCAACAAGCTGGGCGCCGAGCTGCAGCAGCACTTGGGCGATCTGCGCACGTTCACCGACAAGGTGAGTCACGTGCAGGACAGCATGGCGCAGAACCCCGAGCGCGAGCTGCAGGAGCTGGCGCAGAAGCTCGCCGTGACGAAGCAGGACCAGGCTGCAGCGTCGCGCGCACTCGAGGACCTCGCGCCGCAGATCGCGAGTGCGCTCAAGAACCTGGAGCAGCAAGAGAGCTTCCGGCGCCAGATCCGAGACAACCTGCACTATCGCGAGCTGAAGCGCGAGGTGGCGGCGGCGCGAGAAGAGGTGGAGACGCTTCGCCAGAAGCTGCAGGTCTTGCCGGCAGAGGAGGACGTGGCGCGCCGCGTTCGTGCTGCTCAGGTGGCGGCGAGCAAGTCGAGAGACTTCCGCGCGGAGCTGAAGGGTCGGAAGCAGCAGCTGGACGACCAGATCCGCGACTACAAGGTGCAGCTCCGGCAGAGCGAGTTCCGGCACGTGGAGGACAAGTACCGGAAGAAGCTGATCGAGTTCGAGACGACGACGATGGCGGTCGCGGACCTCGACAAGTACTACCGCGCGCTCGATCAGTCGCTGATCGAATACCACTCGAAGAAGATCGAGGAGATCAACACGATCATCCGGTCGCTGTGGCAGATCACGTACAAGGGCCAAGACATCGACTCGATTGAGATCGTGAGCGGCCAGGAAGGCGGCGAGGCGGCCGCGAAGAAGAATACGCGCTCGTACGACTACCGCGTGGTGATGAAGAAAGCAGGTGCGAAGATCGACATGCGCGGCCGCTGCAGCGCCGGACAGAAGGTGCTCGCCGCGCTCGTGATCCGCTTGGCGCTCGCAGAGACGTTCTGCCTGAACTGCGGGATCTTGGCGCTGGACGAACCGACAACGAACCTGGACACGGAGAACAAGTACGGGCTGGCGCAGGCGATCACCGAGTACGTGTGCCTGAGTTTGGAGGAGCTCGTTGGGCTTGTCGGTGTTGAGATTGACGTCGTGCACTGTGACTGCATGTGTGTGTGAAGCTTGCTGACTGCGCGGTCGTCGCAGCAGAACTTCCAGCTCGTGTGCATCACGCACGACGAGGAGTTCGTGCAGATGCTCGGCCGTACGCAGGCGATGGACAACTCGAGTCCGGAGTACTACTGGCGGATCTCGCGCGAGGAGCTGTGCGTAGTAGTGCGATCTTCGCTTGCCAAGAGCGATGCTTGCTCCCGCCTACTGACTGGCTGGTGACTTTCTTGTGTGCCGTGGTCGAGCAGGGGCAACAATCGATTTTACAGCAAGATCGACCGCCGCGAGTGGCGTGATGGGATCTAAGGACACCCCAGCAAGCGGAGATGATCGATCTCCTTTGGGTCATGCGTGTGTGTAGGAGGTAGTGAGTGAACTTGACTATCGATCAGCACAAGAGATGGTTTGATAGCGGCGTACGCACCAGCCCAAGCAGAAGCGCAGCATTGTGCGTCGAAGGTGCACAGAGCGCTCTCTCACAACAACACCACTCACCACAGGGACGGTAGAACCTAGCACTGTACCTTAGCACCACATCAATGCTGGATAGTTCCTTCTGGGTGTAGAAGTCCGGCTTGAGTCTCAATCATCTACAAGGACTCCAACGCGTTGCTCGATGTGAACAACAAACTGCTCGCACCCATCGCTCCGACCAGAGGCGTGAAACAAGGCGATCCACTATCGGTGTACCTGTTCCTCCTCTGCATCGAGCCGCTTGGGAACTTGCTTCGCGCACATCCCGATCCCAAGGTCGGGATCGCACCCGGCAAGCGAGCGACTGGGCTGTTCTTCGCCGACGACTCCACGCTACTTGCACACTCTCCTGCTGCACCCGACCGCCAGCGGTCGTCGCCACTGCCGCAGCTCCGCCACCACCACCACCACCATGAGCAGCAGCGCCGCTAGCCCACTTGCACAGCCGCGCGTCCTCGCCGCCCGTGAAGATCGTCCTGGGTAGCGGGTCGTAGTACGCGCAGCGCACGCATGCCTTGTGGCCGCCGGGGAGCATGCCCGCGTGGTCGAGCCGCACGGTCTCGACGCCGACGTGCACGACGTTCAGGTTGCCGTCGCGGTCGCCCGAGAGCAGGAAGAGCTCAGCGCTCGGCGCGCCGTAGACGCAGTTGACTAGATAATTGGTCGGGATGCCGTTCGCGTTGCAGTCGTAGTGGTGCAGCCGCTGCGCCGTGTTGATGTTCCAGAGGTCGAGCGCCTCAGCGCCCGTGAGACAGAAGATGTTCTCCATCTGCGCGCCGAAGAAGCCGCTTTTGGTCACCGCGCTCTCGGCGTATAGGATCGACTCGGCCGCCTCGTCCTCGTCCGTGATGCGGTACTCGAACATGCACACGACGCCGGCCTCCGATGCCGTGACGACGAACTGCCGCTGCGTCGATGGAAGCGCACCTGCACCTTGAGGTTCGAGAGCGCGATCGCCAGCGCGCCGCCCTGAGCCGTCAGCTTCCTGTTGACGCAGTCAAGAGCGGATGAGGTAATCGCATCTTGACAACAACATCCATCCGCTCACGCGCGGCGCACGCACCAGTCGAGCACATACTCGTACTCGTAGTCCTCGGACAGGTTCGGTGCGAGCGTCCCCTGGTCGCCGAAGTGCGTCACGGCCGCGGCGCGAGTCGCTGGCCGCCGCTGGTTACGAGCGCGTCATGCATCTTGTGCGTCGAACAAGTTCTCGTGGCTGGTCTCATTTAGCTATGTTTGCTCAAACTTTGTGGGATTAGTAAAGGCGGAAAAGCCTAAAATTGTATCGCCTTGCTTGTCAAACTGCGATCGGCGCCTCATTTTCTGACGTACAGCTCTCCCGGAAGCTCGCGCGCACGCCCCAGCAGGTTTCGTTCGTCAAGCATGGCGCAGAAGCAGACGACGACGACGACGCCAGCCTACAAGCGAGGCTTCGCGATGGACTTTGTGCTCGCGGGCGTGGCCACGGGCGGCGCGTGCGTGGTCTCGAACCCGATGGAGGTCGTCAAGACGCGTATGCAGCTGCAGGGAGAACTGGCCAAGACCGCCGTGACCTCCGTCGCCGGCGGCAGCGCCGCGCCGCCCACCGTGCGCTACCGCAACTTCGCGCACGGCTTCTTCACCATCGCGCGCACCGAGGGGCTCGTGGGTCTGCAGCGCGGGCTGCTGCCGGGCATGGCGTACCAGGTAGGCGACAAGCAGGCCGTGTATGGCGACACGATACCATGGACGGCGGTGGGGGGCTCACGACTGTGCATGTGTATGTGTATGCAGACGTTCCTGAACGGTCCGCGCCTCGGACTCTTCGAGCCGATCCAGAAGCTCTACGGCGCCACCGACCCGACACACTTCACGTTCCCGCTGCGGAACCTCGCGGCCGCGGCGACCTCGGGTGCGTGCGTGCATGCGAAGGCATCGTCGCTCTGAGGAGTATGGGAGGTCACTGACAAGCGTATGGATGTGGACAGGACTCATTGGCGCGTGCATCGGCAGCCCGTTCTTCCTCGTGAAGGCGCGCATCCAAGCGGCGAGCTCCAGCGCGACGATCAACGCGCAGTACGCGTACACGGGCATGGTGCGCGTCGCTCTCTGATCTCTGCTTGGCGAGTGCTGTGGTTGCGTGGGTGCTGATGCTCTCTCTGCTCGTGTGGCGCACTCGCTTGTCAGATGGACGGCTTCCGACACATCCTGCGCACGGAGGGCGTCAAGGGGCTCTATCGCGGCATGTCCGGCGCGATCCCGCGCGTGTCGGTACGTGCGTGTGTAGTGGCGTCGCGCGTCTCCGTGCGCTAGTGGGGACTCACGCGCGCTCCTGTGTGCGCTGCAGATCGGCTCGGGTACGCAGCTGGCGACGTACACCCAGGCGAAGACGCTGGTGATGGCTGCGGGAGTCGAAGAAGGCGTGAAGGTGCACCTGGGCTGTACGTACGCGCCGCTGAGGTCGTGTGTGTATGTGTGTGCTTGTACTATGAGATTTCTCACCCGTGCTCGTTACGCAGCGAGTATCGTGAGCGGCCTCGTGGTGACGACCGCGATGAACCCGTTCGACGTCGTCTCCACGCGCCTGTACAGCCAGAAGGTGGTGAACGGCCGGGGCGAGCTGTACTCGGGCGTGTTCGACTGCCTCGCCAAGACGTTCCGCGCCGAGGGCCTCCGGGGCTTCTACAAGGGCTGGGCGGCGCACTACTTCCGCCTCGGGCCGCACACGGTGTGCACGTTCGTGTTCTGGGAGCAGGCGAAGAAGGTCGCGGCCGACCACGGCTTCTGAGGCACAGGCTGACGAGAGACGAAGGAAGGGAGCGAGGGAGGGAGGAAGCGTGTACGCATAGAGAAGACAGGAATGGACACGTGATGGTGCGCGTCGTAGCTGTGATGGAGAGGGCGGCGACTCTGACGCGCTGCTGTTCTCTCGCAGCATGACGGCATCCTCAAGTGCTCAGGTGCTCAAGAGCTCTACTCCTCATTCTGCGTCTTGACTCTCTCTCTCTCTCGAACCAAGAAGACAGCATGGTGACGCTCGTGTGCGCTGTCGTGGGAGCTGCTGGCGCGGCGTTCGCTGTGGACATCGACACGAGCAGAACGGTGTCCGACCTGAAGCAGGAGATCAAAGCGAGTTGTCCCGAGCTCGTGCAGTGCAGCGCCGAGCTGCTGGCGCTCTACGTCGCCCAGCGCGGCGATGGATTCAGCATCGAGAGCGATGGCTCGTGGCTCCGTGCAGACGACGACGATGCCCGCGCGCTCAAGCGAGGCAGCGTGACCAACAGGATTGCGAGCTTCCTGTGCGACGAAGTGCCGATGACCGCGACGTCCCGGCTCAGCTCGCACACGTGCTTCAGCGCGGGCTTCGCGCCGACGAGAGGCGACATCCACATCCTCGTCGAGCTGCCGAAGGACTCGGAGGACGTCGCGTTCTTCAAGCGTACGTGCCGATCGGAAGCATCGCTGCTGGATGCCTGTGCGAGCACAGCCGTCTGACGTCTCTGCGAGTCTCTTGTCATACTCAGGACACCTCAAGTGGATCGCGGCGCTCTACTTCTCCGCGGGGCTCATCATCCTGGCGGCGGCGTGCATCACCATGTCGCGGAGCGGGCTCGGCGACCTCGTGATGCTCTGGCTGATCTTCGTCACCGCCGTCGTGGTTGTCCAGCACTTTGAGCGCGAGCTCGCACACGGCCGCGCCGAGCTCGCGGAGGCGTATCGCCACATGGGCTACGAGTCGATCCCGTGAGGTGATGAGTGCGCGGCGTGTACCGCTCAACACTGTTCGTTCGCTGCTCGTCTTACTTGCTCTCCATGTCCTCCTTCACCTTGCGCTGCACCTCGAGGTTGCTGCTCTGCTTGAGCAGCTCGCGAACTGCCATCGTCGCGTACGACGACGAGTCTGCGCACACGACGCACGCACCAACAGAGTTAGTCCCGACACTCGCAGAGCCACCACCCAGAGAGCCAACCACAGCGACACGCACTCAGTTGGAAGTCCAGACACAGCGCGCGGAACTTGGCGCCCGGGATCGATGCCGCCACCGCCCTGCCCTCCAGCCGGTCGACGTCCGTCTCGAGCAGCGGGATCGTCGCGTCCTCGTACCGCTTGATCTCGTGGGAGACGGCGAGCGGCCGCTTCACGACGTGGCGGAAGGACCCGGGGAGGTGGTACTCCGAGTTCGTTGCGCGCTCGAGTGACTCGAAGGCCACGCCGTCCGCGTCCAGGATCTCCTGGTACCGCGCACGCAGCCCGTTCTCCGGGTACACGATGTCGTACCCTGGCAACGGCAGCACGACGTCGTAGATCGAGTACTGCCCGATGTTGTCCGCCGTCACGAGCACCGGAGTCGCCGTCGCACCAGCAGAGGAGGAGCTGGCGTCGACTTTGCGCTTTTTCGCCGCGCGCTCGTTCGCCTCCTCACCACGACGTTCGTCATCATCACCAGAACCTTCGTCATCGCCGAGAGCAGCAGCAGCAGCAGCAGCAGCACCAGTCTCGTCGTCCGCGACGAACTCGTCGAGCAGCGCAGCCGCGTCGTGCGGGATGACGAGGTCACCAATGACCGGCGCGTCGCTCGCGAACTTGCTGACGCGCTCGCTCGCCACCACGTTCCACACGAAGCTCTGGTACGCGTGCGTGTACATCTGCGAGACGCAAGAGAGAGAGAGGGAGAGAGATGCGTCAGTCGCCACGCATCACACGAACACCAGCTCTACAACAGCCCTGCTCTTCCATACCATGCGGAGGTGGCGCGGGATGTACTGGATCGCCGCCGCGTACGCGTCCAGCCCGTACGTCTGCAGCCCCTGCAGGAGCGCGCGCTCAGCGATGAGGTACGGCGGCAGCGCTCGCAGCGCCGCGTCGATGTCCTGGTCGTCCTGGAACCGCTGGCGCGCCTCCTTGATCGCGGTCGCGTCGCCGTCCTGCGGCTTGAGCACCAGGTCCACGACGAGCTTGTAGTCGCGCGTGAGGATCGCGCGGCCGACGTCGTGGGTCGGGATCGACTTGGTGCCGAAGCGCTGCAGCCCAAAGTAGTTGACGAAGCCGCGCCGCGACCAGCTCGCGACCGCTTCGTGGATCTGCTCGTCCGAGACAGCGGCGTCGTCCGGCAGGCTGCGGATCGCGAGCGAGAAGCGGTTGCCCTCCAAGTCGCCCAGGCGGAGCTTCTCGCGCACGTACGTGGCGTTCCCGACAAGGAAGTTGAAGCTCTCGAGCTCGCGACCGGCGCGGTTGAGCGTCTCGAGGCGCTCGACGGCGCCGCGGTAGATCGTACAGAACTGCGTCGTGACGCCGCGCTTGTCCTTCGTGCCGGCGTAGCTGAACGCCGAGACGCTCACGCCCATGGCCTTCGCGAGCTGGCTCATCACGCTGTTCGTCTCCATGTTGCGCTTGTAGAGCACGAAGCGGAGGTAGTCCGGGCGGTCGCGTGGCCACTTGTTCTTGCCGCGCTGGTCCACGTCCTTGCGCTTCTTGCCGCCCACGGTCGCGCGTCGCACGCGCACCACCGCGGCGCCGCCGTCCTTCCCGGGCACCGTGTCGGACACCACGAGGCTCGCGCCGAACTCTCGGATGAGCTCGTGCACGGCCGTGCGGCTCTCCTTCGCGTCGATCACCGGGAAGAAGAACGGCGCCGGCTCCGTAGCCGCTTCCGACTGCTGCTGCTTGCTCTGCTTCGCTGGTGTCGCTGCTGCCGCGGCCGCCTGCTCGTCCAGGATGCGCAGCATGAACTGCTCCAAGTCCCGCGCCGTGTCGTCCCCGCAGATCGCCGCGATCTTGAGCTTGAGCTGCGCAATGTTCGCGCGCTCGAGCCGCTCGTTCTGCAGTCGCTTGGCGCGGTTGAACATGCCGAGCAGCCGGCCGGCGAGAGTCCCCACGAGCGCGTGCACCGGCGGCGGGATCGCCATCTTGTCCGCTGCGGTGCCGGCGTCGCCGCTGCTGCTCTTGGTTGCGTCGTTCAGGAACGCGAACACGCGCTGCTTGAAGAGCTCGCTGACCTTCTGCTCCCGGCCGCGCGCGCGCGCCGACGTGAAGCGCTTGACGTCCGTGAGCTGCGCCACGGCGCCGCCGCGCGCCACCTCGCGCACGAGGAAGTCCGAGTAGCGCTCCTTCACGGTCCCATGGAAGCCCGCGACCGCCGGCGACAGGAACTCTCGGATGCCCACCACGCGCTCGTCCACGCTCTTGGCGGTGCCGTCCATGTACCCGGGCGCGCGGAAGTCGGTGCCTGTCGACGCTCCTCGTCCTCCGCCGCGTCCACCACCACGTCCACGTCCGCCACCACGTCCGCCACCACGTCCGCCACGACCAGAGCTTGAGCTAAAGCGTGCGCGGCCGCCCATTGTTGCCAGCGAGGCGAGCGACTGGCAGCGGTGGTCGGCGGCGCGCGAGAGCAGCAGCCGCAGCGTCGTCGACGTCGTCGTCGTCGTCGGCAGCAGCAGCTTCAGGGCTCGAGATCAGCTCGCCGCCAGCCAATCCACAGAATAGTGATGGTCACTCTTTTGCGTCTTTTCAGTCCACTTCTCGACAGTTTCATACATACTTCCAGTATAACTGTCGAATCACGAGTTTTGACTGGTCTGTCCATTCGCCACGCATTAGCGATCTATCGTCTATCGGAGCATACACATGGCGGACGCGCGACGAGAACGAGCGCGCGGTGGCGGTGGCCGGGGCCGCGGAGGACGCGGCGGCGGCGGACGAGGCGGAGGGCACAGCCAGGCACAGAGCGGTCGCGGCTCCAACTGGTTCAAGGGCGAGGGCTACAACGACAACGAGGCCGTGTCGATCGACGAGCAGGTCGTGGGCATCAGCGGCTTCCTGGCGCCGACCCGGCGGGGCTTCGGCGGGCTCGTGAAGCAGCGCTTCTCGGACTTTATCGTGCGCGAGCTGCCGCGCGGCAGCGGCGCGCCCGTGGCGCTCACGAGCCTCGCGCGCAAGAAGAAGCACGTGAGCGCGAGCTTCCAGGAGCTCGTGGGGGCCTTCAGCGGACCGACAGAGGAGAAGAAGGAGCTGCTGGAAGCGCTCGGCGAGCGTCTCGGCCGCCGCGGCCACCAGCTCAAGCTCGAAGGCGCCAGGGCCGCAGAGACCCGCGACATGCGCCGCATGGTCGCGCTCGTGACCAACGAACTCGGCAAGAAGAAGGGCAAGGACTTCGAGGACTTCGTCGCGCGCGTCGCGCAGCTCAAGCGCGCAGAGCGCGAGCGGCAGGCGGCCGCAGCAGATGCTGCTACTAGTACTAGCACTAGCGAACCAGCAGAGCAGGAGGAGCTCGAGTTCTACATCGGCGGTCTGAACGAGAAGAGCGAGCGCGTGTTCCTGCACGAGACCATGCGGCGCTACGGCAAGGGCCTCGTGGTCGCGGACACCATCACGTCCGAGGACCAGAGCCAGGTGATCCGCGTGCGCCGCGCGTTCGCGCCGGGCGAGGCCAAGAAAGGCGACCGCAAGTCGTGGCCGATCGACCAGCGTACGCTGCTTACTTGCCTCTCTCTCTCTCTCTCTGTGAACGTGTACGCTGACGCTGTCTGTGTGTGCCTCTCTCTGTGACCAGCCGAGTACCTCCAGTTCGTGCTCTACCGGCGCAACAAGGACGTCGGCGCAGTGCTCAACCAGATCGCGTCGGTGCTCAAGGTGAGCCCGTCGGTGTTCGCGGTCGCCGACCCGAAGGACAAGCGCGGCATCGTCACGCAGCTCTGCACGGCGCACCGGCTGCCCGCCGAGAAGCTCCAAGCGCTGCACAAGTTCCACGCGTCGGCCAAGCCGCTCGACGACTACCAGTACCTCGTTGGCGGGAACCTCAAGTACGTGGTCGAGCCGCTGCGCGCGGGCGACTGCCGCGGCAACCGCTTCTCGATCGTGGTCCGCGCGCTCGCGAAGCGCGACCTCGCGACGCCCGACGAGGTGCAGGAGACCGTCGCACACTGGCGCGCCACGGGCTTCGTCAACTTCTTCGGGCTGCAGCGCTTCGGGAGCTCGGCGACGCCGCTCCACCTCATCGGCCGCGCCGTGCTGCGCAAGGACTTCAAGCTCGCGGTGCTGCTGCTGCTGCGGCCGCAGGACGGCGAGGCGAGCAAGATCCGGGAGGCGCGCGAGCACTTCCGGCAGCACAAGGACGTGGCTGCGGCGCTGCGCATGCTGCCGCCGTACTTGGTCGCCGAGCGCGCGGTGCTCGACGGGCTCCTGCAGCACGGCATCGACGCAAACGAGCTCGCGTTCCGCAACATCCCGCTCGCGCACCGCGCCGCGTACGTGGACGCGTACCTCAACTACGTCTGGAACGAGATGGCGAGTCTGCGCGTCGCGCAGCTGCCGCGCGACCGCGCTGTCGTCGGAGACCTGGTGTTCGCCAAGGCAGAGGACGATGTCGCTGCTCCTGCTGCTGGCGACGAGCCGGCGGCGAAGAAGCAGAAGCTCGCAGCAGACAGTGGCAGCAGCAGCAGCGCGCGAGCGGCGGAGGCGAAGCCGCGCGTGATCGCGCTCACGGAGGCGAATGTGGACGCGTACGCGATCGACGACGTGGTGCTGCCGCTGCCGGGCTACGCGGTCGCGTTCCCGACGCACGCGGTCGGCGCCGCGTACCAGAAGATGCTCACGACCGATGGCGTCGACCTCGCGTCGTGGCTCGGAGCACAGCAGCCGTACCAGCAGCTCGAGGGCTCGTACCGCCACGTGATCAAGAAGCCGTTCGACGTCTCGGCGCACGTGACCGAGTACGAGAACATGAACACGCCGCTGCAGCTTACGGACGTGGATCGGCTGCTGGGCCGCAGCCTCGCGAGCTGGTCGGCGGCGACGTCGGCGCGAGCAGCAGCCGCAGCCGCACCAGGAGTGCCGGAGGACGCGACCGCCACACCCGACGAGCTCCAGCAAGCTGGGCCGCGGAAGCTGCAGCGCGCGCTCGTGCTGAGCTTCTCGCTGGACCACGGCGCGGACGCCACGATCGCGCTGCGCGAGCTCATGAAGCAGAGCAGCAGTATGCACATCCAGTGGCAGCTCGCCGACAAGGCGCAGCGCGCGTCGGGGGCGGCGCCGGACTCCAGCAGACCTGCGGGCGGTGGTGTTGGCGCGAGCGGCTCGAAACGATCGCGCGGCGGCGTGCTCGTGAGCACGACGGACAAGACCGACAAGAAGATCGTCGCGCAGAAGAAGACGCACGTGTCGATCGGCCGCCCGGGCTTCAGCCTCGGCAAGCATTAGACCTACGTTAGCGGAGCTCCTCTCGAGGACTCACTGGTTGGACGCGAACGGCGGCGAGTCCTGTGTGCGGGACGCGGACACGAGCCGCCGGATCGAGAGCGAGACGAGCGTCTCGGCGACGAGGAAGACGGCCAGCGTGACCCCGAGCGCGCTCGTCCAGCTCGCGTCCTTGCACGAGCGCGAGAGCCAACGACAGCAGACAACGGAATAGTTAGACACCCACCACCCTACAGCACCTTCATGAGAGAGAGAGCGAGAGACGTACGACGACGCAGCGCTTGGTTGCCGCGTCGAGAGACTGGAAGTAGTAGAGCGAGCAGTCTGGATCTGGACGCAGAGCATCGAGAGCGTGAGCTCGTCGCTGTTGTTGTTTGCGGACTCGGGTGGCTGGTACCTTGGCATGCGTTCAGGCGGGGAACGAACTGCTGCTGGCCGACGCACTGCACAGGACGCAGGCACGTGGCGTACGCAGCGGAGGCGTCGTGCTCGGAAGTCGACTCGTCCGGGAGGAGACCTCGGATGCCAGTCTGCTTGGTCGCGCCGTCGACGGCGACTTCGGCGAACGCGTTGAGCACCATGGCGCCGAACACGACGGGCGCCTGGAACATGTTGAACAGCGGCAGCGAAAGCGAGCCGTGGATGCGGTAGCGCTGCGCGGCGCCGACGTCCGGGTCGAGCGGTGAGAACATGGCGGCGCCGTTCTGGATGATCGACCCCGACCGCTGGATGCACAGCCGCGTCCAGCCGTTCTGCTTCGACGACGCTGCGGTCGCGCTGCTGGTGTTCGCAGGCGTCGTGGCGACTTCGAGCTCAGCGAGCACGAGCCGCTGCAGTGGGATCGAGAGCTGCGGTCCGTCGAGCGACATGGCGAAGACGAGGTCCGGCAGCGGCATGGCACTCGAGATCTCGGCGAGCTTGAGCTCATCGTTGTGCCTCAGTCCCAGCCATCCTGCGAGCTTGTCACGTAGCGTGAGAGCGTGAGTGGCTCGTTGTGACGCGTCCCTGCATTTCTGCGCTTCATACCGAGTCGAAGAACTGCTGCGGGAGGGCGAGGCACGGGGCGTTGAAGTCCACGACGACGTCCCAGTTGCCTGAGAACTCACCGAAGACGTTCACGTCCCTCGCTGTCTGCGGCGATACCGCCGAGCTCTCGTCCTCGGCTGCGAGCGTCGGCGCGCACCGGAAGAACGCACGGTGAACTGTGAGAGTGCGAGCAGCGCATCACGACAACAACAGACAGACAACAAGTCAGCGGCGCTGCCGTGTGCTGCAAGTTCGCCAGAACACCATCGCTCCGCACTCGGGAACGAGATCCCCTGGCTGTTGGTGTCGTCGTCGTCGCTGACGATCGGAGCGAGTGGCTCGCTCCAGACCAGCGCTCGCTTGCCGTCGCCGCTGTTGCTGCTGCTGACAAACCCGTTCACGAGATCTCCTTCTTCTTCCTCCTTGCTCTCCTCTCGGCTGTCGTCTTCATCGTCTGTTGCGTTCGTGCTGCGAAGTGCGAGCGCTGCGACCTTGGAAGTCGCATCAAAGCCGCGATACGAGTACTGCTGGTGAGACGCGCTGTTGCGGAGACCACCGCCGCTGTCACTACGGAACATGCTCCAGAAGTGCGAGTGGGTCGGTCGGAACGCGAACCCGACGCCGATGAACCCGTTTGCTTGAGATCCGCTTCATGGCCAGCAGCGCAAGCGCAAGTACAACAAGTAGGCAGGCAGGAGTGAGGGCGACAAGAAGCTGGTCCACTCACACGAGACAGCAGAACAACTGACGTACGTGAGGAAGTACTGGATCGCCGCTGGACTGAGCCACTGCTTCTTGATCGCGAAGGACCCGAGCGCCATCTTGCCTTCGAACTGGAGTGCCGGTATACTCACGTCTCGCATCATGTAGTCCTGGACGACGAGTCCCTGCAGCTGGAAGCGCAGCAGTCGACGCGCGTAGTCTGCTCGCACAAGCGCAGCACAAGCGCACGAGAGTAGTGAGCGCCACGACACGGACGAGTGGCTTCGAGGTCGACAGTGAGCACACCAAAGTCGATCTTGGGGGACACGAGCGCGTCGGCGCCGACGGGCAAGTCCGAGCAAAGCAGGATGCCGTCCAAGTCTGCCAACGAGAGTCGCTGTGCGTCAGTAACCTATCACTTGATGCGCGAGCCCTCAAGGACGCGGACGCGGCCGTACCAGTGGTCAGGATGAGGCGGAGGCTCTCGCCGTCCAGCTCCACGGTCAGCACCGGATTGCTGTTCGCCATCTTGACTCTCGACTTGAGGCTCTCGGCATCGCTCGGACGAGCGTACAAGAGAGCGACAATCGCGACTACAGCTACGAGCAGCGAGCGGCACAGTGACATGCCGGAGGTGCAAGGCGTGATGCACTGTGAAGCGCCGCAATCGAAACGGTGCGCCTAAAGTCACACAACACTCTTCGCCACCCTCGCGCAGCAGCAGGAGCGTCTGGCGCCAGCACCTCCGCCGCCATGTCGAAGGAGACCGACAGCGAGCACGAGCAGCAGCAGCTGCAGTACAAAGTGCGTTCATTGCGTCCGGTCGCGACGTGTGCGAGTCAGTCGTCGACAGTGTTGTGAACTCCTCGCCTTCTGTACTTGTCCTAGGTGATCATCCTCGGCGACGGCGCCGTCGGGAAGACGTCGGTGGCCATGCGCCACACGGAGGACAACTTCTCCAACGTCTACAAGCAAACGATCGGCCTCGACTTCTTCCTCAAGCGCCTCGCGCTGCCTGGTACGTACGTAGGAAGGAACCGTAGTCATGACCTTGGCGCTGACGAACGCGAGCGCAGGCGACACGCAGGTGACGCTGCAGATCTGGGACATCGGCGGGCAGAGCATCGGCGGCAAGATGCTCAAGAACTACATCTTCGGCGCGCAGGTAGGTTAGGTGCTTGCTGGTGTCAGTGGTGGTTGAGACTCGCGATTGTTGGAAGCATGACGGCATTGGCTGTCGGGTGGGAACTGATGTCGCTGCGCTTGGCTGGCTGGCAGGCGGTGCTACTCGTGTACGACATCACCAACTACGAGAGCTTCCAGAACCTCGAGGACTGGTACCGTCTCGTGCGGCGCACGTTCGACGACGACCACATGCCGTACGTCGGGCTCGTCGGCAACAAGAGTGCGTGCGTTGAGTCGTTTTGCTGCTGCTGCTGCTGGTAGCTAGCTGGTCATGACACTGCTTCGCTGCTGGCGAACACGTTCGTGCATGTACTCAGTCGACCTGAACCACTTGCGCGCCGTCAAGGCCGCCAAGCACAAGCAGTTCGCGGAGGAGAACGACCTCAAGAGCTTCTTCGTGTCCGCGAAGACCGGCGACCAGGTGAACGCGACGTTTCGCCAGGTCGCGTCCGACCTCGCGGGCGTCGTGCTCTCCAAGGCGGACCTCGACGTCGAGACACCGGTGCTCAAGGCGCAGATCGTGAACCACGAGCAGAACGACCCGGACGTCAAGAGCGTCGACATGCGCGCCAAGCCCACCAAGTGCACGCTGCAGTAGACCACCTCAGATTGCGTCAAGCCGACCAGTGCAGTCGAAGCGAGCAGGAACATACAGCCGTGTATCTATCAAGTGTTACATTGACGGATGTTGTTACCCCCTGGTACGAGCGAGCACCTCCTACGAGAGGCGAGAGACCTCCGAGCAGGTGGTGGTGCTGCTGCTAGGCGACTGGAAGCTTAGTAGTCGGCGCCGCCGCCGAACATGTCCATGGCACCGCCCATGTCGGCCTCCTCTTCCTCCTCCTTCTCCTCCTCGACCGGAGCCGCCGCCGCCGCGCCGCCCGCAGCCGCGCCAGCCGCCGCCGCAGCGCCGCCGCCGCCGAACTTGGCGAGCTTCTTCGAGCCGGCCGCGATGATCTTGTTCACGTCCTTGCCCTCGAGCTCCGCGAGCACCTTGTTGAGGCGCTCGGTGTCCACCTCAACGCCCACCGACGAGAGGATCTTGGTCACGTCCGCAGCCGACGGCGCGGCGTTGCCGCCGAGCACAGCGAGGAGGTAGGCAGCAATGTAACGCATCTGCGGAGTTCATGGGCATACCGGCGATCAGCACTTGGTAAACATGACAGCCACTGCTGCTGCTGGAGCACTAGAGCCTCCAACACGCATACACACACACAAACACACACACAAGGCGAGGCCCACACACTCACCTTGAATCACTTTTAAGGTGTCTTTGGGACTACCAGATACAAGATGACCGCGGCGGCAGCGCTGCTGCGCATGGCGAACGTTGCCAGGAGAACCAACCAACCGGTTTTCTCCCGATACAAGACCGCTGGCCTCTCTACAGGGGCTTTTTGATGCTTTCCTACCAATCAGAGGCAAGAGAGGTAATGTCGCCAGGGCTCGCAAAATACGCCAGCTATTTCATTAAATGGCACAACTAGTACGCATGCATTAGTTATATGACATTGTAGCCATCATAGTACGCATTAAATACGAAGTTGAGCAAACCAAAATCACTGGACGCGATGCAGCCGGAAATCAAGCGCTTCGGCGCCGCCTGGCGCTTCCTGCGCGCCATTGCTCTTTTGCTGCCTCGCTCAACCGTAGTAAGCGCTCTCCACAAGACACCATGGCCCCCGCTACTGCCGCTGTGAGTATCTGAGCCGCCGCGTCTCGTCGTGTTCGTCGTCGTCTTCCGGTCAGCCGTCTCGGCGCCAGTCCCGACTCCCACGAGACAAACGCCGGCGGCGGTCGCGTATGAGTTGCCAAGCTGCAGAGGCGCCTTCTCTGCCGGGCAAACAGAGTTTCCTTCTCTGTGGGTGTCTCTCGCGCGTGGCGCGTCCTCGCTGCTGCTTCTCGGAAGCAGTTTGTCGGTGGCGCGCGTCCGCGTCGAGAGGCACCACGCATATGAGGGTCAAAACGGGATGGTCTCCGCGCGAAGGTGTCGACTGGCGCGAGCTGGTCGGCGCCGAGCGCGAGCCGAGTCATCTTCTCTAGAGTGTTCGTCCGGGTGGAGAAGGTCGTCGTCACCTGCAGCAGCAGCTCAGAAGCGATCGCGCGTCGGTGTTCCGTCGTTGCGTGGCGAGTTGAGACTGGCACCGAGCCGGCAGACAGCAGCGGCGCGCTAGTGCTGCTGCTGCTGCCGCGCTCGCGTTGCTAATGTCCGTGGTTGTGCTCTTCCTCTCGCCGTCTGACAGAACAAGGGAAAGAAGGTCGGAAAGAAGCAGGTGCTCAAGTTCACGATCGACTGCACCATCCCGGTGGACGACCGCGTGCTCGACCCGGCGTCGTTCGAGAAGTTCCTCCACGACCGCATTAAGGTCGGCGGCAAGGTCGGCGTGCTCGGCGACGCCGTGAAGATCACGCGCGAGAAGAACAAGCTGCACGTGGCCGCCGTTGCGCCGTTCTCCAAGCGCTACCTCAAGTACCTGACCAAGAAGTACCTGAAGAAGCAGCAGCTGCGCGACTACCTGCACGTCATTGCCTCGGACAAGCACACCTACGAGCTTCGTTACTTCAACATCCACGACGGTGGTAACGACGCCGACGATGATGAGGAATAAGCAGCGCGCGCGAGCCTCTCTCCTGCTCTCGTCGGTCGCAGCTTAGCGCAGTAGCTCTAGGACTCTCGCGAGGGCAGGAAGCTCGTCGTCGTTGCTAATTCAATCAGCATGGAGCAGCAGACATGAGTCAGTCAGTCGATCTCGTTCGTCTTCGCCTGCGCTCCTGTGGATACCCGTCTCGATGAAAGAGTTTGCAGCTTCCAACATGTCTTGACACGGCAGATCGAGCGACACGGGTCCAAGTGTGTGTGCACGTGTGTATTCATCATCATCCAGCGGACTTCTTGGCCACCGATCCATCCCTTCACCACCACCTCCACAGCCGATGAGCACTTGCTTGCGCTCGCTCGCTCCGCGTTGCCGTCCTGGACCTGACTGACTATCGACGAACGGCCATCGCAGACTCGCGCTCTTGCTTGCATGCTGCGCGTGGCTGGAGCTTGGCTGCAAGCTCAGCGGTACGAGCGATGGTCGTAGCGAGAACGCTCTCGGTGCTGCGCCTGCAGGAAGCACGTAACAACGACGACAACGACAACACACACACACAAACACACGACACACAGAACAAGCGGCGAATGAGCGTTCACGATCGACGAACCATCTTCAGCCGAACATGGCGCATGCGAACGTCTTCTGTTTATTCCCGAGCGCGCTTCATTCGCGCGCTGCCTAAACAGCGACGACGCGGCGAGCGCGAGAGAGTTACATGGAACGCACCAGCGCCGCGTTGATCGCGTCGATCCATTTCTTCGACCCGTTGACGAGATCGTTGAGATGGTACACCCGGTTCGGCTGCCGACCACCGAGTTCAGAGTAGTGGAGAGAGTTGAGAGACAACGAACAACGCAACAAGGCACACGGTCAGAACGTCCATCGACTCTGACGACGAGCTACCGATGGATGAACGATGGCGATGCAGAGGATGCGAGACGCACCGTAACAACGTCGAACGCTGTTGCGCTCTTCGAGTTCACGTAGAGGCTGTCGGACCACGGGATCTCTCCTGCAAACACACGCCAGGCCGTCGTCAGCAAGATGCAGCCAGCACCAGCGACTGTCGGCGCATCTCACCCTTCTGCTTCATTCGGATCGCGTCGATGTAGATCAACCGAGGCTTCGACGTCAGGATAAGCTGTCGGACACACGCAGTGTCGCCGCACCATCAGTCAAGCGCGGTTGATGGATGGATGGCGTCAGAGCCATCACATGAGCGCTGGCGACGCGAACGAACCTGTCGTTTCTTGGAAAAGAGCCCCTTGCGCTTGCTGATGAGACCGCCCATCTTGATCATTTCGTCATCCAAGAGGAACCGGTTCCTGCAAGGGATAGCACGCACGCGTCGTTGGTATCAGCATGAACGACAACCAACCAGACTACAAGCACAAACCAGAGGGAGCTTGTTCGCGTGATCGGAGGCGGGGGCGGCACGGACGCCTTCTGCCGTGCGACCTCGACCACGCTCACGGGCGAACCAGGACGCTCGCTACGATACAACAATGAACCACAAGCAAAGTCGGCACAACGGACACCAGCGCACGCGACTGCTCCGAACAGAGAGAACACGCACTGCGACATCGGCTCGAACGCCAAGCCCGAAGACACCTGCAGCTCCGTCGCAACACCAGCGAACAGCCAGTCCTCCGTCGCGCCATCCTGAACAGCGTCATCAGACACGGTCAGCGCGATGTCGTCACGTGGTGACTTCCACATCCACACACACGTACGTTATCAGTAGCCGGGAGGCGAGACACCTGCGGCATGTACGGAGGCTGCGTCGACCCCAACGTGTCCCAGTTGATGCCATCGAAGAACGGGTGCGCCTTCAGCGCGCTGTAACCGTTGCCGTCCTCCTCCGAGCCTGCGCCGAGACGCTCCTTCGGCTCCTGAAGCAGCAGCTTGTCGATCAAGTCGCGCGCGACGGGAGGAAGACTCGGCGGGTACGCAAAGTCCTCCGCCGGGTGGTTCAGGATCTGCTGGAACGTCAGGTACTCGTTCTCTGCGCGGAACATCGGCCGGCCAACCAGCATCTGGAACACCATGCAGCCCACCGCCCACAGGTCGCAGCCGCGCGAGGCTTCGAGGTCGCGCAGCACCTCGGGCGACACGAACTCGGCGGTGCCGCAGAACGTGTTGTGGCGGCTCTCCTCGGTCTCGTCCTTCGCAGTGCCGAAGTCCGTGATCTTGATGTGCCCGTCCTCGCTGCTCATATCAAGTCACGGTCAGTTCCGAGCTCCGACACACACAGACACAGTCGACAAGCTCTCTCTCTCTCTCACCTCAGCAGAATGTTCTCCGGCTTCAAATCACGGTGGATCACAGCCTGCACGTAGCAAGTGACGATGTTCAGCTCCTGGGAGATAGTCGATCTGGAGGGATACCGCCGCCTCTCATCCGACGTACGTTGTTGTGCAGGTACTCGAGCGCAACGACGACCTCCGCGATGTAGAACTTGGTGAGCTCGAGCGAGCACGCGCGGTCCTTGACGCCCGCCGCTGCCTGCGCCTTCTGGTGCTTCCTGTTGAAATGCATACACCATCGCCACCATCAGCTCATTGCATGATGCCTCTCCTCCCTCCCATGCACGTACGTGATGACATCCAGCAGCTCGCCACCGCGGCAGAGCTCCATGACCATGTAGAGGTAGTTATGGTCCTGGAACGTGAAGTAGAGTTTGACGACGCGGTCGTGCGAGACCTTGGAGAAGACCTTGCGCTCCATCATGACAAACTTGACCTTCTTCTCCTTGCGGATGAAGCGCTTCTCCATGATCTTCACGGCGTACTCGACGCCCGTGTCCTTCATGCGCGCATGCACCACCTACAGTCCGGATAGCCGCCATTAGCGCCATCCGCCGTGTATACAACCAACATCTTCCACAGATTCCGCCCGCACCCGCGCGTACGCGCCCTCGCCGAGCGTCGTGCCGAACATAAAGTCCGCCGGCGACGGCTTCTTGCTGCCGCCGCGGGGCGTCGGCACGCCGCCGTCGAGCGTGCCTGCAGCAGGTAGATGCGTATACATACACACCCACCCATCCGTCAGTAGTGGCTCGTCAGGTATACGCAAGAGGGTGTATACACGCACCGTGTTCCATGTCGACAGGAAGGAAGATCCGACGAGCGGGAGGGACGGAGGAGGGAGGGGGAGGGGGGAGATCTCGCGCCCGAACGTCACCGAGTCCCTCCTACCACACAGCAGCAGAAGCAGCTCAGCAGCAGCAGCAGCTCAGCAGCTACTTGGAGGACGACGCTGGCTTCTCGCTGTGTGTGTGTGTTTGTATTAGCCGCATCGTCGGTCCCGCAGGTCCCGCAAAACAGCGACTCGCATCGCCCCGAATAGAAGTCTCTACGTGGACCACTCACGTGTGCGTGGACCACTTCGCACTTGAAGAAAGCTCTCGAGCGCCATACAAAATCCAAGTATGCTGATGCTGCGCGGGACACGCTCGCACCTGACGACGCCATCGCGTCACCTGCGCCTGGGCGGCGCGCGCGCGAAGAGCGACCTCGTGACGCTCGAGACGCGCGGCCGCGTCGGCATCCTGCGCCTCAACGACCCGAAGCGCCTCAACCCCATGACGGCGGCCATGGGCGAAGCGCTGCAA